>CAEFZX010017574.1:0-22339 GCA_903066825.1 Alfaro cultratus
TCAGATTTTTGTATAACTTTTCTTCAGGTTAACTTGTAAAGTGAGCTATTATTGTTATGAGTTAATTTTCTAAACTAGAGAAAAGTTATTGGTAGGGAAGCTCAAGTGTGGAAAAATTGGACTGATGTTGATGTTAAATAGCAATTCTGCTGTTATGTTAGATTTGACAGTGTTTTACTTTATCTTTTTTTTATCCGATTACTCGATTAATCGTAAGAATAATCGAGAGATTACTCGATTACTAAAATATTTGTTTACAACAGACCTACTTGTTTCATAAAACATTTCAATAAAATGTGTGTAGAGAAAGGAGACTGTGTGGTGCAGCTGAGTTCAAGTCTAAATATGATGGTGGAGAAACTAGTTCCAACTAGATTTGAGCTGTTAAAACTTAAAGAGAACAGCTGGGGAAGAGGAAGGGGGAACAACAACCTCTGCATTGGCTAAAGAAAAAGACAAATACATGAAGCTTTCCACAGCAGTCATGGAAAGCTGCATCTGTACCATCTTAAGTAACACAGCAGTACTCATCCATTAAACATTGTAAATAGTGTATGGGACACAGCATGCTTTGGCATGTCCAAAGCTCAGGTCATGCAACCCTTTAATGGCCATCTAGATTACTTATTTATAGCAAATTTTCAGACAATATCAAGTAAGAATGGATTGGGTTTGTCTCATTAGATCCATCTAAGACAAAATATACTACAAAATTGTTTGAATAAATTTATTAGTGTTTGATTTAAAAAAAATAAATAAACTAGTTGTTCTCATATGGAACTATGTTATTTCTCAGTGTTGTGCCATTCCCGGCACTCCCTTTTTTTTTTTTGGCTCCCAGCATTATTTACTGCATTAGGAAAAGACAACATGGTTGAAATGACTCAGTGAATGCCTTCCTTAAGTCTATAAACACATATTTAGAAAATAGACATGGGGGAATTTATTTTTTTTACTTTTTTCCATTATGTAAGTAAAGGAAGTCATCCACAATGGCAGGGCCTCAGAAATACGAAAAAGCCAAAGTTTTTTTTTTGTACAGAGCTTCCATAATGATAGGGAATTTATATAGGAATTCCCACCGGTCAAAGTTTTGCAGACCAACAGGCAAATTGGTATTTTAAGAGGTGCTTTGTCCATTCGGCTAAAGATCTGATCATGTGATGCTGACTCATCATTGCTAGGTCTGCATAATATTAGGAAAACGTGAAATCCATACTACAGCTGTCTACTTATAGTTCTATAAACTAAGTCCTTATTAGGAATCTGTTGTTTCTCAGCAAGGTCTTCTAAAACAAATTCATTTTTAGACCTTTGAGCATTTATTTCCCTCCTCTCATTTGGCATACTAAATATTTCGGCTGTCAGGCCACAGAAATATGTCACAGTGATATGACATTACATGCCAGACAATGGCCATGCATACATGATGGTGCACCATGACTTTGGTTTGGTGTTCCACAGAGAAAAAACACCCTGTATGTATAGTCTGTGAACTATGATCCTTCATGGCAGCAGTTGCAATGAACTGTGCAATTACAGTTAGAGGGAGCTTTGACAGCATTACATCAGTGGTCTTTCAATTTATGGCAGGAGATAATATCCATGGTTATGTTTTTCAGCATTTAAAATTCTTAGTTTAATACACTTAATATTCTTCTGCTCTTGTCCAAATTGTTTAGCTTTAATATTATCCATGTCCCCTACTAGCCAAGGAAACTATGTGATGCATAAAATCCAGATAATGAGCATTCTAACCACCAACTGGAAAAAAAGAAATAAAAATTCATTATGTCAATCAACAATACTTAACTGGAAAAGTTGTTTTTGACACCTGCCGTCTAGGCAAAGAAACAAATTAGTTGTAAATTTTTATAAAGCAATAAACATAGCGTACAGTTACTCTGCAACATCAATAAATTTGCAATATATTGTGAAGTCCAAATTTGAGACTAAATCTTCCCATCACAGCAAAGAAATTAATTTTCATGATCAAAATTCCAACATTTATTTTCTTTAGCTTCAAACCTTTAATTTTCAAAAACTTTCTGTTTTAAAGTTGCAAAAGCTTATGAACCAGATCCACACTGTTAGCACACAGGAGGCCATGTGTGTGTGTGCTGCCATATGAGACAAGGTGCACACTGATCAGGTTTTGGCTGAGCAAGAAGCTCTGTTTACTAGCACAAATCTATCATCTCCGGACATCTAGGTACCAGTATCCTTGGTACCAGTTCACAGTGGAATAAGAGGTAATTTGTGACCCTTTTTAAGCAAAAGAACCAAAGCTGAACAACAGTTTCACTGTTTGGACTAAAGGTTACCTCGTCTCTACAGCTCACATTGGAGTGCGTTCCTCAGGCTGTATTGTGAATAGAAGAGGATTCTGGATTTGTGCTGCAGCTTGAAATTCTCATCCCTACTTGTCACGGTCAGAAATGAGTCACTTCTCATTAAAAACAACCATTTGACTTCAGGTTTGACTTGGCTCCTCTTGAGAAACGTTAGTGGTTTCAAGTTCTTTTTCTACAAAGAAGGCCATCTGCAGCAGCAGCTCGGGCTCATTGCTCAGGTCAATTATTGAAACTGAAAACTGTTTAATAGTTACTCTATACATTGAACCTTTTTTTTACAGTAGTGCATGATAGGTTTGAAACCAGCATACAATTCACAAGCTTCTGCTCTTTCCAGTAGAATAAGGAAAATACCAACAAAATATCTGATGACCTAAAAAAGACAACACTTCTTAGAACAAAAAGCAATAATTCACAACTAATCTTGCTTCTTTGTTCTTAACCACGGCTTCCTCTTTTCTATCTAACGCTTTATCTTTAGAAATTTACTTTGCAACCATGAACAAAACAGAACAATGTTTCAAATCAGATGTACTTTAGCATGTGCCACCACTTTTTTTGATTGAGTTGAATGACTCTCTAAAGACCGAATAAAGCCCTTTTATTGCAACTGGAAAGTCACACAAAGGGTTGCACAAGTTTCCCAATCAGGCACACTTTTCCAAGTAAAAAAATAAATTGAAACAGAGAGCTGAAGCAAGGCCAGGTATGTACACTCTTCCCTGCATTACTAAAATTACCACAAGGTCTTTCCTGCTGTAATGGAAAATGCCTGACCGTCCATCATGCTAACATTTCCGAAACCCATTTTCTCATTGGGCTACTGTTGCAGAAAATAAGTTTTGGAAAATGAGTCTCTTCATCACCAAGATTTGTTTCAGAAGATTCACCTTAAGATAAGGAAATGAATCATCACAAAACTCGTACATCCATTGTGTATTGATTGCACAAAATAAATTGGAAAAAGAAGAAGGAAGTAAAGCAGCAAAACTAGATAAGCCACAAAAATGCCTTCGGGGAAGTGACATACAACCCTCACCAAACATCATTTTTTGCTTTTTAATCATAGTTAGAGGATATGGATTGTGAATATTTTACGCTTTGAATGAAAGGCTATAACTGAAATTGCCTAAGGTCCACACTATCTGGTCGTGTGAATGCCAGCTGCATGTGTTCACAGGAGACAGTCTTCCTCAGGATCAAATAACAGAGACTTATTAAAATGTGTGCTGATGAAAGGCCACACACAATCTATTCTATGGTTGCCTAACAGAGTAATTTATAGCAGAGGTCATGACAAACCTAACAGTGAGCACACATACCGCCATAACTACACAGATTTGTGTCTACAACATGTCTTCCAAGTCACCAGCTGAGATTTGAATCAAACTGAGTCCATGCATTGAAACGGAACAGACCGGTCTCGACTTGTTGTTGTGTTTTTTTTAAGAAGGAAATCATGTGGATAACATTTTCATAGCTTTGCTGCTAGTTGCTGACTAGGCTTTGTTCAACACACCTACCAATTCAGGACACTTTTATGCAATACGAAAAATACTCAGCACATTTATAATTTGTCCAAATGTATGGGAGAATGTTTGAATGATTAGTAGTAGTTCAGTGCAGTCACCAACTCACTTGGTACTCGCTCAGTGTTTTGCTGTGGCTCTGAGCCAGAGAAACATTTTTCAGGCTTAACACAACACACTGGCTTGCTAAGTCAATAGCCAGCCTCTTCTGTGTCACCATAATTCATCACAAGTTTATCAATTTACCCTTATATTTTTTTTTTGTTCATTCATCCATGCTGTCTTTTTAGAAGACCAAAACATCAACTTGTTTCATGGTAGTTGCTCTCCAACTGTTTTATGAGTTTATGGCTAGATTTTATTGTGATAAGTGAAATATGTCAGATGGATCTGAGTAAAGCAGCTCATAAAAACTCCATTCCAACCAAAACGACTCAAAACCAGATGAAACCCAGTGTGTTCTACTGATCACGACTCATTACACACATCAGACTGTTCCCACACACACACGCCCACCCATCATTGCACTGTAATTTTGCACGCTTGCACGACCAATACGTCCTGACAATTATTTTGGAGTCTTCTACCTACCTGTGTGTTGCTATAGTGAGTGACCATGTTTGTCAGCTATTGGAGGACCAACATCTGAGTGCAAGAAGAGAAAAGAAAATAAAGCGAAAAGATTCGACTGAATGTTAAAAATCCTGAAGATGAATAAAAAAATATAGTGTTAAAAGTGGGATAAGCATTGAAAAATTGGTTAACTGTAAAAGGACAATCGACTTTTCCCCTAAGATGTGATCTGTCACTGGGAAACTCTAACATCCTATCTTTTTCCAATCACAAAACATACCCTAAAAAAGCCCCAACAAGTCACAATGACAGAAACACTCTTCATTGTGAATGCTATAGCTGACTGAAGCAGACTCAATATTACCATTGAGGTGATTGAAGTTAAGGCAGCAGAAGAACAGAAATAAGACGCAATTTCAAAGGAAAATTGATTTTCTAGAATACAGAAAAAATACTTTTGTAGAAGACTGCTGTGTCCCAGAGGTCAGTGAACAGGATTGTCTCCTACACAACAGACACAACGCAGGAGAACAAGAGAACCTCGGTTGCCAAGGGAGAATCCTTATGCCTTTTCTATTTTGTAATAACGCTTCAAGTATTGTATAGTAAATTGTTTTCAGACTAGTCAAATTTATACAGATATTAAACATGACGTTACCATTATGTCCAAATAAAATTACAAAAACTCAGTTTTAAAATGGTCAACAGCAAAAAAGTGACTCATGCTACATTTGGCAACATTTCAGACAAAAAAATAAAATAAAATACAATGGAATTGGCAGGTCTGGCTTTTCAAAAATCAGCCAGACGGAAAACTACAGTGTGGCCAAACTTCCAGGCCACACTGAAAGCAACAATCTTAATCTAGGAAAGGGTTATTATTGCACTAGGACTCCGCAAGGTATTTTACGTAATGAAATTGGAAGCACGGAAATGAAAATTTAAATAATTTTCTACAGTAGGTGTGTGATAATTCCTGCAGCCAAAAAGCATGACAAAAAAAGAGAATGATACAAAAAAGAATGTCGAAAATTTATTAAAGCTCAAATAAGAGCAAAAGTTGACAAGGTATCCTTTTCCCCAAAATCTTTCTGTCATGAACTAATAAATATGAACTAATAAATTTCACAGTCAAGGTAAGGATTTGCATTCTTTAGGAAAAACACTGCTGTTTCAGTAATGCTAGACATGCACATTGTGCTATTTAATCACAAATAGCACAATGTGTACTTGCTTTTCTTTTTTAAAAATATATATCAGTAAAACTATATTTCACAGTGTCTGCTTTCTCCAGGTGTTAATATCACCTCTGTTCTTACAGAAGATTAACAACCACTCTGGTCAGGAAGGGTACAACAAAAGATTTCCATTATCTTTTTGTATACCCTTGCATGATCAATTTCAAAGAAAAATCTGAATTGCCTTAAGCAGGCAAAGCCAGGACTAAGCTTTACAAAATTCTGACGCGTCCTTAAATCTTGCTTTAAATGAGAGCTGAATTGTCTTTATTTAAGAGTTAGGGACATCACTCAAGGGTGATTCCACTAAACTCTGCAGTGATTTGTGGCGCTAAGCAAACCTTTGACTGCTATCAATTTTATATGAACAGTCAGTTTGTTGAAAGACAAATCCCATGTTAAATCCATCGTTGTTATGTTTAAGCTAACTAAGTAAAACCTAAAAAATATATGTGATATTCCCCTACACTGGGAATTTTAATAAAGATTCCACTAACAACACAACACACTGTAACAATATTTGTAACTTAAACTTTCGCGGGTTGTACTACGAGCTTCTTCTCTACATCGGTGTTTTTGGGGGTGCAGTTACCCCAAAACTTAATGTTCACTCCAGTAAACAGCACCACAACCAATACCCGAACAGCATACGAAGTCTAATCCCCCGGAGACAAGTGAGATAAGAAGTGGGACATGGACTAATGTCTGAGCCAGCTGTCTTACCGTACTTATTAGGCTCCCTGTTGTACTCCAGGATAGGTACGGAGGGCTCGAACACGGAGTCCTCCAACTGCTCAATTTCCAGCGCGGTGCCCGGAACACTGCTGCTGATTCCGCCGGTGTCCGGTGCCGGGTGAGCTCGGGTGCTGCCCGAACGCGCTCCCTCTTTGCCAGACGTCTTTCCAGTGTATACAGGCACCACCACAAATCTTTCCCCCATGTTGTTTTTCGTAGTCTTTTCGCTTTTCGCGCTAACGGAAAGACGTACCGCCTGGTTCTGCTTGCCCGAGCCGTTAACGACGCTCAGGGCAGGCTCACGCGCTGATCAGAGGATTGATTACAGTAGGCTGGTTATGGCCCGCCTCCAAGGTCCTCTAATTGGCCAAGAGTTCTCAGGAGCGCCGTCACTCACCAATGGAAGCAAATCAGAGTCATTTGAAATTAGTTACCTATGTAATGAGCAAGTTTTAAGATTTGGAGTACTCACACTTCTCCCACTCACTACAAAATATGACATATTTTAAAATAAATACGTCAAAACTGACGGCGAATACTTATATTGAAATTTTCATTCCGTCAAGTACATTTTTGTTTATATAGAAAAGCGAGACAGGTATATTCTAGAATATAAAATAGACTATTCAAAATATGTATTAATAAAAGTATGTAAACTGTTTTTCTCTTGCAAGTACCAATTATTTAGACAATTAATTAGATAATAATAAGCTCTGTGCATCATTACATAATGCATGTAATGAAGAAATTTAAAAATACATGAATCTTGGCAGCTTCTGTAAGCTGCCAAGTAAGAAGGCAGCTTACAGATGTTTTATTGCTATTTGTTTTATTGTTTCAATAAAACAAATAATATTTGTTTTATTGAACTGTCAAACTGCATGCAATATTAATTGCATATATATATTTTTTTCTCATATTCCTTCTGTCTGCAAAATTGCACAGGACTAAAAAGCTGAATTTAAAAAAATATATAAAATAGTGAGATCAAATACGTCACTTGCACATGCATGTCACTTCAAACACTACAAGTCTCCTTAGTGATCTCTAAATAATAGTGTAATTAACACTGACCCTGAATATCCTCTTCTATCTATAGCTCTGCCACTGCTCTATCTGCAGATCATTCTAATTTAAAAAGTAGTGATAGTTTAGTCATTGAGCCCACAGCCCTCCTTAATAACTCTGGTATGTTCCATCTTAGAATAAATGGTTTGTCAATACCTCAGGATAGAATGACCACTCATGTTTCCCAGGAGTTTTGACACATAGTCTCCAAGGTACAAGTTTTAAACATTCCCAGAGATAAAACAGAAAATTAAAATCACAATCCCCAAACATGTAAAGTATTTTTTCTGTAATATATATATATATATATATATATATATATATATATATACATACATATATATAAAGATTGAAAAAGGCATGTGGATTGTAGACGTAGCCCCTGAGTTCAGTAGCCTTAAAGGAAGCAACAGGTCATTTCACCAATTAACACAATCTCAGCAGAACAAAATACTTATGAAACATGTTTCATAAGTACAACATGAGACTTTATCACGCTAAAGTCTCGGTTTGGAGTTGTGCTTCTGTAACACTGCATACAGAAACACAACTGTACGCATCCTGAACTCCAGAAATGTACAATTAAGACTCCCTGCTTAACAGACAGATATAAAATTATTATGGAAATTACTATGACCACAAAGAGACCGATAACACCGCTAAAGGCAGTCAGAGAAAGCCAAGAGCTTGTTTAAAGACCCCCCACCCGCCAAAAAAGTCACATTTGCAGTTTGCTACTAGAATCTAAGCTATGACTGCACATCAATGTGAATTTGCCGCCCACAGGAAGGAACATTGCGGTGACAGCGCCATGCTGTGGGGATAGTTTTGAGTGGAAATCAGAAAGATGGTCAGAGTTGATAGGAAAATGGATGAAGCAAGATTTAAAATACTGTCCCATTTTGTGTTTGTGTTATATCACACAAAGTTCCAATAAAACACCCTGAAGTTTGACAAAATGTCCTCTGAACTATATGTATATTTGGATGTTTGCTGCTGTGGAGGATTCTTTTCTGGATGGAAAGAACATGACAGCGTTAAAAGTAACTTTTAATTGGTTCTCTTTTTTTTTATCTCCACAGTTTATTTATTACATTAACATAAAGTATTAAGTGTTAATTATCTTCAGGGAAGAACACTGGATCCAAACTTGTCTTAACACCCTGTTACAACTTTTAGGAATGTTCCTCGTCTTTGAGTCTCTATCCCAACTAACTTACTCTAATTAAAAAAGGGGATGCCGTGTATGTTCTATATTACCAGTTTAATAGACTTGGACCACATTTATTTTTTTATTAAAGGCTCTCGTAAATTTGGACCAATAAATACGATGTACTTGACATCCAACCAAAACATATTTGAAGAGAATATTCTGGAAGAAGTCCAGACACCACTCAGACAGTAATTGCTTGAAGTGTGTCACACGGACCAAAAATAGACAGCTGGCAGAACAGTTGGGTGACCGATGAGTGGGAGCATGAGTGGGGGTGGAGATGGCCCCTGTTGACTGTATGGAGGCCATTTAAGTCAGTTCTCTTTTTAATCCAAGTGACACGGAAATACCAGTGACTTGATGTTTTACCGGGAAGATGTACTAATGCAGAGGATGGATGCAATATATGCAGGGTGTGAGATAAAAACACAGGGCTGACAAAGTCATTTGTAATCCACCATGCCCATGTTGTTTGTTTCATCTGCGGCTAAACTCATCACCTCAATATAGAGCAATTCATAGGCTGAAAGGAATGAATTCCAGATTACTTGTGTACCAGAACAGCTGCAGCCAGTACAAGGGTTTTGAGTGAGAGAATGTCAGGCATCGTTTTTAATCCATCTCAGATTTCATCACCTCTAGTTCAGCCTTCTTTTTGTTAGTGCCACCACCATCCCCAAATCATGATCCATAATTGTTCATACTATCATTTTGTAACCCTTTGCATTCTCTCCTGCAGCTGTGACATGTTACCCCTGACACTGTTGTCCACTCACTCCATCCTGCCTCCACAGTCTTTTGCTCAGTTTGCTCACTTAAAGAGAGAGGAAAGCTCTCTATTTTCTTCCATCCATCCATCTTGTTCCACGTATCCGGGGTCGGGTCGCGGCGGTAGCAGCTTAAGAAGGGAGGCCCAGACTTCCCTCTCCCCAGCCACTTGTTCCAACTCCTCCAGGAGAATCCCAAGGAGTTCCCAGGCCAGCCGAGAAACATAGTCCCTCTAGCGTGTCCTGGGTCTTCCCCAGGGCCTTCCTAGTGGGACGTACCCAGAACACCTCACCAGGGAGGCGTCCAGGAGGCATCCTAACCAGATTACTGAGCCACCTCAACTGGCTCCTCTCGACGTGAAGGAGCCAGTTGAAGGATGCTTACGCTCATTCATTTACATGTTCTCTGTCCTGACAGCTGATTATCATTTTCCATCTGTCCAGAGCATCGTTCCTCCTTTTCTACCACTCTCAACCTAGCTCACAAGGCCCCACACCGAGAAAGTGGAAGTGATTTGTGATGCTCTCTTAAGCAATCCTACCTTGAACCCATCATCCAATCCTACCACGCACCTCACCATTGTCTCACTTTCCTGTCAGTGTCTTACATCACCATCAACAGTACTTTTCTGCCACATTACGCATTTCCTCTGTTGGCAGCATTTTATACGTTTTCCCAAAAGCCCTGCCCTCATGTGACTTCCTCTTTAACACATGCTGCAAGCTGTCATTTTACTCAACTTAATTACCTGGCAGACGTTTGTATTTGCGATAAAGTTATGCAAGCATATCCAGTGTCACTTCACGAATCATTTGGATTTACTTTCATAATGGCATGTTTACTTTCAAACATGCCCTTTTCATAAAGGGCATGTCTGTGCAGCTGCCTGCGATACACAGTGAAATATAGAAAGTGCAGCCCATAAGCAGTCTGCTCCCATCAGACTGTTGTCACAGTGATCACCCACTGGGATGTAACTGAGTAAACAGGCTGCAGAGGTTAAGTTGTTGTCAAGGGGGTTTCAGTGGGATACATTAATTCCCCTTAATTCAACTTTAGGATTGTAGCTGTGTGATGTACAGAGGTTTGTTAGAGAATATTAGAGATCCAACAGCTTCATTCTAAAGTACAAAGGGTATGAATGCTCTGGCTAATGTGATGAAAATTATTTTAATTTAGCTTCTTATGCTATGGCTGTTTGCAGGAACACTAAGAAAACCCTCCCATGCCTTAAACCCACGATAATGTGTTTAGAAGTGGCCCTGTGACTTGTTTTCAATTAATAGCTCCTGCTAACTATGCATGTCTCTCTGAGCACTGTAAATACCTCTAACTACTTAATGGATTTCCTCCAGGTTCTGGTTATATGTGAAGTCCTGTTCCTAAGGTTTCCTGTATCGGCCTCAGCTGTGTCAGGGAAATTACTGGAGCCAACACTCCATGGATGGGCTGAATGTGGGTCAGTGATACAGAATGAAAAGAAGCTTTTATTCTGTAACAGGTCCCCTGCTGATTTGTCACTCTGGCGCTCCTGTCACAGCAGAGAGGGATGGTGGGTCAGCAGGGGCGTTTCCTTAGTTGAAAAGTCTAATCAAATCTCAGTTGGGACTGAGGTGCTGTGCGGTAACAAGACAGCTGCCATGTCTACATGTGTGCAGGAGTAAAAAAGCTTCACTCTCCTTTAATGGTTCTGTATGTTGTGCATGCTGTTATCATCATGCCTAAATAGTTCTACAATTTTACAAGCTTATCATACTCATTAAAATCTTTGTGAAAGTTACCTGAGCTGGTTCATTTCAAGTAACTTTGAGCCTTTAGAACACTGATATATTTCACCAGAATTCAGTTTCATTTGGATAAAAGGTGTTTTATTTCAAACACTGAATTAATTAGTATCCAAGTACTAATTGTGAGTTGCTATAGGGTAGGGCTGTCAGAGACCAGAGCTGATGATAGTGATTGCAGACGGAGCTATTATTGAGGCCCGTTTGTGCCTGAACGAAGCTGGTGCACCGTAACAAGATGCCAAGGCCTGTGCAGAGCAAAAGGGTTGCTGTCATTTTACCTAGAGCAATGTGAGCAGATGAGAATCACTCCACCTCTGGTATTGCTGTGACCGTCTAGATGTGAAAAGTGCTGCTCTTGTTAGGACTGCCTTTTTCGAAAACATTTGAAATGATCTTTTCTGTGTTTTAGTGAAAACATTTAAACTGATTTGTTTGGTTGAGTCCTGGTGTGAATGATGTGAAGGAAACCTGTTGTATCATCAGGTTGCGATGCTAAAACGCATTCAGAAACTGCTGGAGTGATGCTGCCCTCTAGTGGATTTATATGTCTTTGCATAATACCTTTTTTCAAACGGCTAGTTAATTTTTTTCAATCATGAACTTCAGAAGCACAACAGACAATAGTTTTGGACTGCAAAAATATCTAAACTCCTCAGAGTAGCTTTTCTAATAAAATCTTTCCATTTAAACCAGTTGAGAAGAGCAACTGATTTAAATGAATAGAGAATTTTGGCAACAAGGCAGTTTTGTATGTTTTTATGAAAATATAAAAGCATCATAAATATCATATAGTCAACAATTGTGAAAACCCGTAACAGGCACTGCATTTTGCCAAATGCCGTCATTATTATCATCAATATTTTTCACATATGTTTGTCAATGTTCCATTTATTATAGTTCAAAAGTAACTAAACATGTAGGTCTTTAGTTTTGAGTTGAAGGAACTCAGTGTTTCAGCTGTTTTGGGGTTTTCTGGCAGTTTGTTCCAGATTTGAGGTGCATAGACAATGAATTCAAAAAATGCTGCTTCCCCGTGTTCTGGGGATGCTCTGCACCAGAACCAGAACCAGAACCAGAAAACCTGAGGTCAATACAACAACAGCAGATCTTTAACATATTGTGGTGCTAAACCGTTCAGTGATTTGTGGACTGACAGAAATATTTAAAGTCTGTTCTCTGAGCTACAGAGAGCCAGTGAAAAGACGTTAGAACAGGGTGATGTGCTCCATCTTCCTGGTTTTAGTGGGAACGCCAGCAGCAGCATTTTGGATCATCCCCAATTGTCCAATTGATTTTTTTTCACAGGCAGACCTGTGAAAAAACAATTGTAGTAATCAATGTGACTAAAGATAAATGCATGCATGAGTTCTATGAGAAGTTGCACTGCTTCCTCAAATGGTGAAAATCATAATTAAGATAATATATCAGGTTTACTTAAACCTTGAGTTTGATTAAGTCCTAAGAATTTAATTAAGCAGATTAACGCCAGTTAATTAACTTGCCCAGATTTCTCCTCCAGATGTGGACCAGGAGCAAGGTGAGGCTGTGCATTCAGATCCCAGCAGGTGAATCACTAATAACTTAAGTGGAGTCGTTTAATTTAATTGTTCATGTCGCTATTGGCTCCAGAGCAGGTTTTTGTCTTTGCATAGAACAAGTTAGACGTATTTATCTGCTTTATGTGTGATGTTGAAATGCTGAAACACTGACTTACTTCAAATCAAAGTTATTTTTTTAAAACTTTGATAAAGATTTTTGTTTAAATTGCATAACTCTTCAGAGCAACCCCATTAATATCATAAATAGATTGATTAGATCAATTGCAGCTATCATTATTACAAAGAAAGGCCAGTGCTTTGGGTGTGCTAGATTAGAGATCCTGATTATTTAACAATTAGCAGTAAAATCCTGATCAAAACAGATTTTCTTATGTGAAACTAACATCTTACAGACAGAAAGTGTCTTTATCCAAAAGAGGTCAACGTTTATTCCCTTGTGTGTTGATGACCTCTGGGCAGTCAGACTCTGCTGAGCTGCTTTTTCTTAGAGATCTGTGTGTACGTCGTCTCCTGTCGCTGTCTGCAGCTACGCCTGGAGGAAGCTGTTTTATCAAGAAGTTTAGATCCCCATGTTAAACAGCTCCCTCAGTGGTACTGGCTCACAATTCAAGGCCCAGTTAGTGAGTAAGTGGAATCTGTGGAAAATCAGAAGGAAAAACAGAAATATAAAAAACAGATAAAACAGTCATGGTTACTAACAGGTGATTTTGACTCTTTTAAAGAGGATATAGATACATTGTTTGTTCATGATGACTTTTTTGTAATCAAGACAGTGTAGTACTACACCTACATTTGCCTGTGGTGGGACTGGAGTTTTGGCCTTTACATACCTGGAAGAAATAATAGAACAGTGAGAATCATTCTTGAATTTCATGATCCAAGACAGGAACAAGTTCTGGAATTAGTAGTAAGTGAGTCTGTAGGATGCAGACCTTTTTGGAGCCCAAACTAGATATTTTTACACAAAAGACGTTCATTTACTACAGTGCTTCCGGAAAATATTCACAGCGATTAATTTTTTCGTATGTACAGTACAGCATTATTTCAAATTGTATTAAATCTCTTTCCTCAAAATTCTTCACACCAATACGTCATTATGACAACGATGGAAAAAAAAAGCTTTGCAAATTGATTGAACTGAAAAACCAAAAATATCACATTTACATAATATTCACAGCCTTTGCATAATTAGCCCAATGAGCCCAGACAAGGACCATCAGCTTGATAATCATTTCCAAAAGAAGGTCAAACAAAATTTATGCACAAATACTTCTTTAGATTTTAGAGAAATCTAAACACATGTGAGGACATATAAAAGTCCATCAAGCATTGCAGAGTCTACCAAAAATACACTACTGAAAATATACCACTGGTTGTCCGGTCCTCTCCCAACCGGTATCAGTGGAAAGTAGAGGCCACCACCTTTCCAACTTTGTGAAAGTATTTCAGGTGACTTTGTTTCTGTGTGTTATACTGTGCTATTCACGCAGCTTTTGATACAGTGGATGAGTTGTTCCAAACTTTTCTTTCTGGTTGTGGTTTTTGTGTTGAACAACAATAGATTTAATGGAACAGAGTCAACATTCACCGTTTGGGAAGCTTTGCCTGGCCGAACAATGGCTTGGGGTTATCCTGTATAGAGTTTCCCTATTTTTCCACAATAGGGAAAAGCTTTCCTTTCCTTTCCCTATTGGGGAAAGTTTTCCTTTCCCCAATAGGCTGGGGAAAGGAAACTTTACTGATACAATATTGCAAGATTGTTTTTATGTTTTGTTATTTTTGAAGTAGTTACAGTTGGAAAAAAGTATCTTATAATCAGAAAACTGTGCATTAGCCTACACCATTTATATATTCTTACAGCCTGTAGGAGGCCTGACTATCCAGCACAGACAGGACCAAGCCTCCTGGCACTTCATCAGAGCCTTTATTTTCTCTTCTTCTAAGTGAGAAGACGAATTGATTTACCATTGTGGAAACAAAATAAGAACAAAGCTCCTGTACAGTGTTAGTATTGTGTTCCTAATTATGTTATAATTCAGTGTTAGATACAACTTCTTTTCTCTCATACCATTTTGATAAACAGAACCAACTTTCGTCTTTAGCATATATTCTGGATTGATGATCGCACATTTTTAAAATTGATAAATGGTATTTTGCACATTTGTTGACAACTGTTTTCATTTTATGTCTTTTACCTCAATAAAATTCCATTAAATGGAGCCAAGAGGATACAAATAAGCAAATTTTCCATTTGTTGTTGTGATTCTATTGTGTGGACAAATGGTGCATTTTGATGATACACAGAGTAAATGTCATGACAACAGGCTATGTGACATGCAGAAATAGTCATACAGTAGAAATCAGAATTTTAATTGAAATATGAGGTTATTCCAATGTTTTCACTGGATTTTGCACTGTTAATTTAGAAAGAAATTAGATGAGTTAACAAAAAATAAAGAATATTTTCTTTGTTTAATCAAAAATAACTCAGGCATATTAAGTTACGATAGAGGTTCCACTTGAAATGTAATTATTGTCTTAATTTTACATTAAGACCATATAAAGTTGAAGGTATTCTTGAATTATTTATTTCAACAAAAATAAATTCAACAATTAAAGAAAACATATTAATTTGCACACAATTTTTTTTCGGCCCCCCATTGTCATAATGAGGGATTTGTGTGTAGAATTTTTAGGAAAGAAAATAATTTAATGCAATCAGGAGTAAGAAAGTGTTAAACAAAATGTAGACACAGTTAAGTGCTGGGAATAGTTTCCTGGTGTACATTTACTCAAGTTCACATACTCACCACATGACGATTTTGAGCAGGCAGAGAAGTATGAGAACACTGGCTGCTACAATAAGTGAAATCTGAATTTGAGAACTCTCAGCTCCTGGGAAAATAAGAAGCGGAAAAAACTGAAGACAGATATTTCTGACATGAACCATTAAAGAAACAACTTCTTACACCATCGTAAATATGTCACTTGATAATCATATACTTGTGTAACAAGGTAAAACATGACTTGCAGCCAAACAGTTAGCTTTTTGTTGTATAACTAAAAACCTCAAAGGTTTGCCTTTACTTTGATGTTGAATATAAAATAAGAGAAGTATGGAGCAACTGGAGGCTGACCAAAACTTCATTTAGTTGATTGTTTTTTTGTTGTTGTTTGCTGAATAAGAAAAAGAAATCTTTTTGACTTCAGGACGGATACCAGATGACAATTAAAGTCCAAAACAAAAAAACAACTTAACCAGGGTGTTTGGAGGGGGCTACGGAAGGACAACCAGATACTGATGTGTGTCGACAAAGAAGCTGAGAGACAAAGGAGCAGAGAGTCTGATGTGAGGCGACAAAGGAGCAGAAACCTTGGAGGGTGCCAGTGATGGAGGACCCTGAAGTCCTGAGGTCAGCCTTGCGGTGAAGGAAACCACAAAGAGGATTCGACAGATGGAATGCAGAAAGAGGATCTGGATGTCTGCCTTTTGGCCAGGGGAACCCAAAGGCTTGACGATCCAATTAGTCAGGAGGCCGAAAGCAGAGGAGGAGCTTGAAGCTTGGGAGCCAGCATTGGCTAAAGAACTTTAAAGTCATCCCATTGAGACATGGGGGTGTCTTTGACCCAATGCTGAGACCTGGTACCTGAGGACCCACAACAAAGCACTGGGAATCCACTAGAAGGCACTGGGGACAGCGGTAGGTCGACCTCGACCCTCTTGGAGACAGAGTCACTGTGGAGCTCAGGAGACTGAGTAGCCTGGAACTGAGGAGCTGACTCCACAGAAGCTGTTGCTCTGGACATGACCGACACTGGAGCTGATGGATCAACTGCTGGTGTATCTCTGGGGAGAGGAACTGGTTTTAAAGTCTTTATGCGTCGAGCTAGCTGAGGCTCATGTAGATGGTAACACAGACAAGAGGAGCAATGGATAAGGGTCCCATGGAGGCGGGTTGGGCACCAGCCACCTCTGGCCAGGCAGAGGCCCGACCCACTGGAGAAGCTGTGAAGCATTGGGCCGACCCACCAGAGAGACTCTGGAGCAGTCCTTGCATCTGTGGCTGCGGTGTTTGGCTGGAGATGACAATGGAACAGGGAAACAGAGGTAGGAGATGGAGAAACTAAAGGTGAAAACTGGGAAAGAGCAACAGGAATTGTGGAGGAGGGAAAAAGGGCCAAAGATTGGGAGCTCTGGCTTAGGTGGAGGTAGATTGCCAGCCATTTCTCCCAGAGATGCCTGACGGTGTCACTCCACCTCCTCCCACAACTCCATGAAGTTTAGGGCACAAATTATAAATCCGAGAGGAAAGGATGGCAGGGAACAGATGGGAGGTAGACTGCTGAGCAAAAGACATGGGTTGATGAACTAACTGATTGCAGGTGTGAGGGGAGAGAGCAAATGGCAGACTGAGAAGAGGGAGATTTAGAGAGGGGGGACGTGGCACAGAGGTCGTGGGAGAGTACACAGGGAACTAGGAAATAACTAAAGAATAATTAGACGCACAAAATAAACTAGAATCACTAAGAAAGGACTAATCCAGATAAGTCTGAATCTTATTTTGATCCAGTCTAACTGGATCAAAATAAGAAACGAACAAGAAAAAAAAAAAAAACTAAAATCAAATCAAACTCCAAAACAGCTCAACAACCCAGGTTCCTAACAGTGAACAGAAAATTCTTCAGAGAAATAGATGGGTACCTTTTCGTTCAACAGTTTTATGAGTCGGCTCAATCCCTGAATGGAGAAAAATAAAAGCTGAATCAATGTGATTGTTTAAATCTGTTTTCATCTGGAACATTTAAATGACTTGATTTGGTGACTCAGTCACAGTAACATCCTTCCATATTTCTCTATTTACCTTTTTCTTTTACAGTCAGACGAATCTCTGGAGATGTCTGTTGACCAATATCATTTATGGCCGCACAGTAATAAATTCCCTCCTTAGTGATATGGAGTCCATAATTTTCTCCTTCACCTATTTTCAAGGCTCCACTTGAGGTGTTCTTGAACCAGGTGAAGATGCTGACGGGAGGATTGGCTCTGCTGGAGCAACGCAGCTTCACCCAGTTATTTAATGATGAACTGATGGAAGCTGAGGTTTCTTTTGGACCATCTGAGGAAAATGCAGCAAACCTCCAGATTATTGACAAGAACCAGCTGAACCATGATGTTCTGGTAGAATTACTTACAGGAAAAACTGAGAGTGAATTTTGTCTTTGCTTCCTTATTAGGCTTCTTGTTATGTTTTCCTGCTTTCACAGGATATCTGGCAGAGCAGATGATGTTGTATCCATCATATCTGTGTGACAGAGTGATGTTCTGCTGGATTGTCGTTGTAAACGTTCCATCTTTGTTCCTCTCCATCTGTCTGTGAGGGTTTGGTTGGAGGTTCAAGGTGAGTTCAGGAGGTGATTGTGGACAGGGAGTGAGAGCTGAGCACGTTACGGTGACAGAGTTCTTCTCCTTCACGTCACCTGAGATTTCAATCCTGGGTCTCCAAGCAGAATCTGTGCTTTCACATCACACACATTATACACAGTGAGATACAGCAGACTGACTCCACTTGTTGAGCAGAACAAGATGGTGGATGATAAATATGACAGTTAGAGCACATTGAAAGATAAAGTTAGATAAAATATCTACTTTGTGTTCACAAACTGCTTTCTTTAACTCTGGACTCTGATCTTGTTGTCCGGAAGATGTGTAATTTTGCAGTGAAGACTCAGTTCATGGAGTTTTTTTTTTGTTTTTTTTTTTTACATCAAAAATGCATCATAATTCATTTTCTCTGCATCTGAATATCAAATATAAATTAAAACAAAAGGCTCTCACCTTTAATTATTAAAAGAACAGGATCACAGACAGCAAATGATCTGAGCAGCCCATTCTCAATACTGAAGAAGTAACGGTCTGTATGACTTGGATGTATATTAGAAAACACAGTTGTGCAGTTTTTCTCACTCAGATTTCCAATCATTTTCATTTCATATTTGTTTTCTGTCCAACTGCTGTTGTAAACCACAAGACGTGGATAATTGGCAACCCAGACTGTAGATCTTATCCAAATTCCCGATGTTTTTGTTCTGCTGTCAACCTTCGTTTCCTTGTGCTCACTAAAGCTACATGGAATTAGCAAACAGGATCCACTCAGAGCGTTAACATGCGTTGGCGCAGTAATGTTGATTCCCTTGTGAGTCGAATGGCATGTAGTCTGAACTCCTGTAAAAGTAAAGATTGACACAATGTGAAGCAAAATGGTCATGAAGAGAAGTTTCCTGACCCGTAAACAGCAACATGCTACATGTGTAGCATTTAAACAAAACAGGATCTATTTCTTGGGACTAGAAAAAGTAATGTCTCCAAATGAAAGTGAGAGAACTAAGGCTGTGTTCACACTGCAGCCTGAAGTGACCCAATTCCAATTTTTCTGACGTAATGCGACCTGTATCTGATCTTTTCATTACAGTCTGAACACCACAGGTCGGATTCTTTTCGAATATGACCCAGGCCACTATCCGATACGTATCTGATTCAAATGTCATCCAACCTGACCGTCATTGATACTTGGCAAAAGACACTATTCCGCATTCTAATACGCACAAGCGGGACGAAAAACAACAATCATAATGGACTGTAATGACGATTAAGTTTTTATTAATATGCTGCTCCAGTCGGACAACTTCAAACGGCAATTGGCAAAACACTGAGAAAGCAGACGTTATTGCGCCCTCTACTGCACATGCGGGACACTTTCAGGCCATTTGCCTGTTCACGCTGGAGAACACAGACAGGCCGCATATATTTGGAAGTGTGAAAAGTCACCGCAAAAAAAAAATCCGATTTGACAAAAAAAAAAACTGAATTGGGTCACTTCAGGCTGCAGTGTGAATGCAGCCTAACAGCTCACCTGGAAGAAAGAAGACACTCAGTAACACGCTGACTGTCAGCACGTTCTCAGGCAGGGCTGCCATCACTCTGTTATATCCCTCCATCAGCTCACAGAGACAAGATGAAAGAAAATTTAAAGAGAAGAGGATAATTAATTGAAATATCAAGTTATGTCAGATAAATGTCACATTTAAAACAAAATGCATAAAAAAAAGAGTAAAACAAAAATGTCAAAATTCTGGCATTATAAAATTAGTAGAATAATAAGACTATAATTTCTGATCATATATCAGTATTTGACTTATTTATGTCATTATTCCATATAACCAATTTTATCTCTGACATAAATAGCATATATTTCACATTCAAAGACTATCATCCTATTGGTAAATAAAACATGACTTTCTATCAAAAATTAAAACATACCTAATGAGAGAAAAAGTTAAGCTAGTGGTTAAGATTAGTCCAGCAGCTTCTGCCCCTACAGATTAAATAAAAAACCAATAAATAACCATAAACAGTCCCCACTACAGAGCAATGGCTCCCAATGAACAGTTGACATCAGTTAACAGTTGTAAAATTAAACACAGCAAAAAATAACATTAATTATGACAACTGTTAAAAACATATACAAAACATGGCAAAATTACACATGAAAGCCTGTATTTAGTTAAGTTAGTCTGAAATATATAATAAAATATAGAACTTGTAAAAATCACAGAACTGATCCTTATACATACCAGTTTCAGGCGGCAACAGAAAAAGGGAACGATCCCAGTTACTGGTTACTATGGTAACCACTAAGTTTCAAGGGTAACATGACTTATATAGAAGAATAGAATGTACTTTATTGATCCCCAAATTGATCCCCTAAATTGACAATTCAGTCCCCAATTGTCAACTAAATTGTCAATTTAGTTGACAATTTAGCTTGTCAACTAAATTGCTTATTAGTTGACAAGCTACTCCATCCAAATACTCCATTAAATATTAATAATAGAAATATAACCATAGTAGATAAAAGGAAGGTGGCTTCCTCCACCTTCAGAGTGACACAAGTAATTCAATATAACAGAATAAAAATAAATAAACTAACAAGCATGTACATGCAAATATGTTATATCTATAAATGAGTGCAGAGAAAATTAGATTTAAGTTACTAAAAGTTGGGCGTTGCAAAGTCGGATGACATTGAGATGCAGGTGGTTCAGCCCACACCATGTGACAAAGTCATGCAGCAGCCCTGTCTGTCCTCAGTCTCATCAACCTCACTGATACAACCAATCATAGCTGAGTCATCTGAGAACTTCTGGAGATGACAGGTCTCAGTGCAAAAGCTGAAGTCTAATGTATAGAGGGTGAATAGGAAGGGAGAGAGGACAGGCCCTCTCTCCCTACTATCTACTATCTAACTGGAAGTGTGATCTGCCAGTTAGATAGTAGACAATCCAGGACTATCTAACTAACAGGTAGGAGATCCACCTGAATTGCTGCCATCTTCTCACCCAGTAGAACCGGACGGATGGTATTGAATGCACTGGACAAGTCAAAAAACATAATCTCACCATCGTCGCCGGTTGGTCCAGGTGAGTATATACACGGTTGAGCGGGAAGATGATGGCGTCCTCAACTCCAAGTTTGGGTTGGTAGGAAAACTGCAAGGGGTCCAAAGTGTGATTGTACCAGGGGTTGGAGCTGCACCGGGACGAGTCTCTCCAAGGACTTCAATGATGTGGGAGGTCAGCGCTACAGATCTGTAATCCTTGGAATCACAGGGATGCTGCATTTTTGGCACCAGAACAATGCAGGATATTTTCTACATCACAGAGACCCTCTGAAGGCACAGGCTCATGTTGAAGATATGCTGGAGGACTACCCAGAAGTTGAAAACACAGTGGTAAAGCACCCTCTGGCTCACACCATTAGGGCCAAATTAGAAAATCAGTTCATATATTAAATGTTTTTTAACCATTTTGATGGCGGCATACAGACAGGAGGAACATGCTCCCATCGAATGGCAGCCTGCGCAGCCAGGGAGAGGTCGCGCAATCCAAGGCTCGGCTCGGCTTGCTGCTACCTCACCACCTGTGCTTCCGAGCATTTGAACGGGAAATCCTGTTTTCAGACTGAAAATGTGTGCTCTTGGATTATGGCATAAAAATTCATAAAAGTGAGTGGAGCTCTTTGCAAGCGAAGATTTGCTCCGAGCAGAGAGCACGAGGACAAGTTCTGAGTGCAATCCTTACAAGTTTTGAATAGAAAGACAGGAAGTCCTGCTTTCCAAATTAAAATGTAAGCAAAATTATGAAAAGTTTTGAGAACAAAAGACATAAAATTATGCTTTCAGACTGAAAATTTGTACTCTTGGATTATGTCAGAAAACAAATCCTCCATACCAATGTGACTATCATTATTACAAAGGCCAATGTTTTGGTTGTGATAAAATGACGCTTCCAATCATTTAACAATTAGCAGTAAGACCCTAATGAAACCAGGTTTTCAGACATCTTACAGACAGAAAGTGACTTTATCCAAAAGAGGTCACTGTTTATTCCCTTGTGTGTTGATGACCTCTGGGCAGTCAGACTCTGCTGAGCTGCTTTTTCTTAGAGATCTGTGTGTA
>CAEFZX010017575.1:0-15693 GCA_903066825.1 Alfaro cultratus
GGGCCCTCGGGGCAGTCACCCCCAAACTGGAACAGTGGCTACAACAGATCCCAGGAACAACATCAGACATCTCAGTCCAGAAATGAAATGTGCAGTCTATGATGGTAGGACTTTCCTCATTGCTGAAGAGATTGGTTCAGTTCCTTTAACCAGTTGTATTTTAGTTATTGTCACTTTGGAAGGGAATAACGTTCTAATCAAGACTGGGTGGTCCAAGACCCAGTCCACCGGTTCTGTTAATGTGATGAAGTCCCCAGTACAGAATAACAACCCATAACATTTTTCCTCTATGATACATAGTGGGTACTGTACTCTTTCACTCAGACACTTGAAACTATGAATGATGTTGGTCCATCAAAGACGAGAACAAACTTCTTGGCTCAATGAAATTAATTTGCCAGAAATATTAATATTTTGAGCTTAACTGGAACCATTCTGTGATACACATTATTCTGGTTGGATTTTAGGGGCTCAAATACTTTAATGAGTAACATTCAGTTCTTTCTGTCTTAACAATTTCAAATGAAACTACCTTTAAAATTGAGACAGTTCATGTTGTTATAAGAGATCACACTTATAAAATGGAATATTTAGTTCCTCCATGACAAATATTTACAACAACTTTACACAAGTTCACAGATAAGAGACCAGTCCTACACATTGTAAACTATTGTTACAATCACATTAACTATAAATCGGTAATTTCATGCCTGGACGTCATTCTGCGTATTAAATATGATGTCACTTAAACAAAATCGGTGGTGTTGTTTTACAGCAAGAAGGTCCTGGGTTCAATTCTCAGCCTGGTGTCTTTCTGCATGGAGTTTGCATGTTCTCCCTGTGCATGCGTGGGTTCTCTCTGGATACTCCGGCTTCCTCCCACAGTCCAAAAACATTAATGTCACTTGATTGGTCTCTCTAAATTCTCCTTAGGTGTGAGTCTGTGTGTGCATGATTGTTTGTCCTGTCTTTCTCTTACCCTGCCATGGACTGGCGACCTCTGACCTGTTCTCCCTGGGGATAGGCACCAGCACCTCTCACCAGCCCCATTAGGGATTAGCGTATCATAGTAGATGGATGCATAAAACAAAACCCCCTTCCATGTATTAAATGAGGTTTTATTTTCCTTTTGGCACCATTCTAGGTCTGAAAAAATATTTCTCACTTGTATTGTTCTATAAAAATGTTTTGTTGACTTTCCTCACTGCAAATTACTTCTGAATTGTTGATAACCACAGTTTCATCTTTTCCTGTAAAATCTCCTCGTGACCAGTGTCTTCTGCTGACCCCATTGTTCAGAAGAGAAACAAAAGTGACAGTAACGTAGCGTCCAGTCGGCCAGCCGGACAAACACCAGTAACATTTACTGCGTAACTCCCCAATCACAACCTGTTTAAAACACCAGTCACATCAAAGTTGACTCTTTGTTATTGTCTCATATCTCAATTATAATGTTAACATTTCACTAACACTTACATTTTTGGGACATTTTGTCTTAAAAACAGAAAAAGCTTTGCTGCTTGTCTGTTGAGAAACGACGCCTTCCTGGAGGCATGGGTTGAAATTTTATCCAATCACTAAGCTTTGTCCATGATGTGTGTAATGCAGCAGTTCAATGCTATGAAGCTTACTGGAAAATTGCCTGCACTGTAAACAACCATCCTCCTCTGTGAAGAGCTGAACTAGATGGTTGTTAATGCTAATTAAACTTTTAGAAGCGTGACCAACACGGACTGAACGACTAAACTGCAGGCAAACTACATTTGTAAAAAACTCGTTGTTCTCAACTTACCTTTCTGTTCGCTGAATTCAGTCAGTGGAAGAAATACTAGACTGTGATGTGAAGGGAGATTTGAAATGTGTGGGAAGGCGATGGCTGACCAGGTTCTTATAGATCATGAGTGTGAAACTCATTTTCGTTTTGGGCCAAATTAAGATCATAAATGCTCTTAAAGGGCCGGTTGTGCCAGAATGTATTGATAAAATCTGTTCACAAACTGTTAAAATATCAATGAATTCTTAAAATTAAACAACATTATTGAACATCTTTTCAGTCCCTCCAGGATTTTGTCGTTCTTTTTGTGATTTTTTTCCAGTAGAAATCAAAGTGTTTGTGGTACTAATTTGGAAATATTAAATAAATTTGTGATATTTGCATTTATTTATGACGTTAAATTTGACTTTTTATTGGTCGCTGTATAGATCATGGACTATAATCTGACATCAATTAAAGCTGAGGCAGCTGTTTTGTACAAGGCAGAAAGTTTTCGACCATTTTTGAGAAAAATCTGCAATGAACTCCTAACTATTAGCACAAAAAATGAGGGAATTGTTGATTTTACATGGATTTTCACAATAATTCTCAAGAAACTAGAGGGACTGACTGATATGATTTGGCAGTAAACAGATAAATTGATTTGATTGATAACATAATGTTTAAGCACACTTAGTGTTTATTGTTGAACCTAGAGGGCCACATAAAAAGCTGTGGTGGGCCAGATTTGGCCCTCAGGCCTTGAATTTGACACGTGTTGTAGATTTTGCAAATGCGAAGTAAATAAAAAATGCCATAACATTAGTAAAAGTTACATTTGGTTGTCATGCCTGTCAGTAATGCAGGTTACTGTGGTTTTGTTACATGGAAACCAGATTTTAAAATGTGTTTTTAAAAGGCTATTTTAAAATCTTAATCACCTTTCAGCATCATGTAAGACATAAAGTCAGAACAGCTCTGTCTAGTACAGAATGAGATAAAGATTCCTAAAGTACCATGACTCCTGATACTGGTGGGGGGGTTGGTGATGACTCAAGCCTGGGTCTTTATAAACATCTCAGTCTAACAGAACGCAGCAGCAGTGTGAACCTGTGGATCTGCTGCAGATTGCTTCTGGCAGTTGCATTCTGCTTGTTGATGGTTTCAGCCCTAATGCCTCCCTCTGTTGTTTCCTTTCAGACTTTGCCAAGTGTTTAATTAAAACTTTTAGAGTAGTTGTGAAGGTTGAGATAAGCCTGATGCTGAAGAGCTGCAGTGGGGGTTTGTGAAGAGGGGGTGGGTCGAGGCATTTCTCATTTTGTTAAGCTTCCAAAGAGGCCTCCACCAACCAGATAGCTGCTAGATAATCTCCTCCCACTCTCAGTGGAGGGGTTGGGCACGGTGGTGTGGTGTGTGGGTGCGGTAGGCGAGACGGATCATTGATCTCAGACCTTCTCATCATAATCCTGGACTGGACTTCAAGTCTGGCCAGTAGCAAGTGTTCTTACTGTGAAAATTATTTGCATAATGCTCTCTAGATGCTATTCTACCCTCAGCAGCTTGCAAAAGTTTTCATCCCTCCACATTTTGTCATCTACAGCCACAGACTATTTTAATGTTTAATGTTTATTTCACTGTTGGTAATCGAGCAACAGTAAGTAGTGGGTTGAGATGATTTCCCTGTATTTAGCTTCATCCATCTTCCCATTGACTCTCACCAGCTTTCCTGTTTCTGCTGAAGAAAGGAACCCACACAGCATGATGCCACCACTACCATGTTTCACAGAGGGGATGGAGTGTCCAGGCCACCTTCGTCCACATACTTGCTGTGTCCCTGTATGGTTTGTGGAAATAATGGCTTTTTATTCCTGCTCATATATATCGGCCGTACTTGTGGATAGTCCTGTCTACAGATTCTTCTACTTATTCCGTGGATCTCCAGAGTTACCATCAACTCTTAGCTACTTCTCTGATTAGTGTTAGTGTAAGAGGAGGGCCCAGAATTTTGCCATACTTTATTTATCTTTATCTTTATATATCTAACTTGGAAATGAGCTTAATTAGTACTGATTAACACCAAGGGGAGCTAAAATATCACTTAGAAAACAGAACATTGCAATAGAAAAGTCAGTTGATGTTTTCCATTTTATCGCATTTCTTAATAAATGTCCTTAATAAATGTATATCTACATTCTAAATTTGTGAACAAAATTAATTTAATTTAAATATTTCAAAACAAACTTTTTTTTCTTATATTTACCTATTTGTGTCTTTTGTAAAGCTGATTATTTCACACACGGGGAACCAAATCAGTAGAAAACGAATCAGTTTTGCTTTTCAAATCTTCCATCTAATCTAAACTGGATAACATGTTGCTTCAGCTCTGTGATCACTCTGCAGCAGCCTGAATTTAGATCCACTGCGCCGCTGAGCTGCAGAGACAGTTACAGCTGTCAGCGAGTCAGGAGAAACAATGAATCCAATCCTTGACTCCATCCCTTGGTTTTCTTCCCACTCTGTCTGCTGGGGTGATTACGCTCCCTTACTCCATCCCTGCTTGGACCCTTAAGACACACACACACACACACACATACACACACAAGCACACGCCCAAACTCCAAAACTCTCTCACACAGACTCCTTCTCAGTGTCAGTGGTCCAGCATGGAGCGGCTGCTGTTGTCTGTGTGCAGCTAACCTGAAGCAGCCTGGATGGAGAACCGGTGGCCCCTCATCATCCACCTGCACTGACTGGAGACACCAGCAGCCTGGTCACCATGGAGCCGGGCAGAGTTTGGTCCAGATATCAGAGGACGGTGCTGATCACAATGATGATGTTCAAGCTGGGTACGTGGTAGTTTCAGCCGTTCATCACATCAGAGTCGGGTTTCCAGGTGTTGAATGGAGTTTGTTTAACCTGCAGTATCTTTATGTGTTTGGCACAACTTTTCTGTGAGATCATAGTACTTTCTAGTTTGACAACTAACAGACTTATTTAGTTTCTTCCAGTCAAGAAAGTTGTCTTTTTTATTTAGTTCTGTCAGCTTTTTGAAAGGTTTTTGTGAAATAAAAAAAAAAAAAAAAGAAAAATTTCTTTTCTCAACATCTATAAATATTCTCCTGGCAAAAAGATTTAACACCCTTTGACTTTTCCTACCAACTTTATGGTTTATGTTGATCTGCAGCATGTGCTGACCCATGGCGTGTGTGTGTGTGTAGGGGGTGGTCAGTCAACCCCAGCAGCTTCATGAAACCTTCTCAAGCCATTTTTCCCGTGACCTTCGTTTGTGTGAGGCGTCTGAGGCTCGTTTGAATGGTGGCTCGCTGAACGCACTGATTGGATCTGGGTGGCATTGTTAGGGGTCACCATGGCAACGTGTTAGGCGTCCAGCTGCACTGCTGCCCAGTTTTTTTTCTTTGTCTCGGCTCTGAAAAGAGGGGTCAATGGACGTTAAGGAGCATGGAGGGAGCCGTGGGGCTGAGCTGGTGCTTTAAAGGAAAAGGCAGGGCTTTGGTGGCGAGATGAGGAAAATAAAATATGAAGCATAAAATAAGCAGAAAAAGTTGATTAAATTCAGAGTGATTAGCCTTCACAAATTCCAACTTAAAGAACAACAGCAACTTCAAAGATGGAAGCAACACGTATCACTGTAATTGCTGTCCTTTTCAACCTGACAATGTGAAACTGTGACTAATTCTAAGAGAATTTGGCCTGATGGGAGCAGGATGATTCAGATTCTAAACTGTAGTGCTTTGTAAAGAAACAAACACTTGAAGGGGACAAACTTTTATAAACTCTCCAGAAAACACTTCTAAAAGCTCTGAAGTTCCTTGATGGAACAGCAACAGTTGGTTTCTAAAGTTCAATAAACAAGGCCCATATTCTGCCTCCAAAATGAAACACAAGGCTTCCACAGGAGACAAAAGGATGTACGTCTCAGACTCTGACTGGGTCCAAAAGGATTTAGGAATTTTTTTCTGTATAAAACAAAGCAGCCACCTGCTGTGGAGCCTCCAGAGGACAAAGCTGGGCCGGTGGAGCTGCCAGTCTCATGTCGTGATTCAATAAAATTCCTCTGAGCTTAACGTGCGTTATCCTGGGGCTCCCCTGTCTCTGGGAGGAACAGCGCTGATTCTTCTTCTAGACGCAGCATGCCACTTTCACCTACACATAAATCAGTTCAGTTCAGTTTGCTTCAGTTCAGCTCCACTTGATTCAAACCCAATTAATTCATTTCAATTAAATGTTACAACAGTACCTTTAAAATGAAGTGATGTCAGAGGACTGAACATGAAATAATCAGGTCCAAGTCAAACCAGTTCATTCCGTCAGTTCAGACTGTCTGCTCTGGAAACTGGATTCTTCTTGTTTTGGTGTTTCAGTCAAAGTGAGATGGATCCCATCTCTGCTCATCAGGTCCCATTTCTTTTTCTGAAACATCTTTCAGCAATCTATAAAGTCTAAATGGTTTGTGGAAGATGATGGGGGCTGACTGGTCAGGTTGTGAAGGTGTAGAAAGTGATATAGTTTACAAAAGGTTTTGTGTATTTGTTGTTTTGAACTTTCATCCATTTCCTGTGAGCCTCAGTCAGAAGCTCAGGGAGAATTGTTGGAGTTATTTAGTTTTTTGCTCGGATGGAGGAATGTTCTTTGTAACTGAGAATCTCCTCAAGTATTTTATAGTTTTTCCATAAACTAAAGTGAATATTAAATCTCTGCAGTTTTTTTGGTATAAGACATGGGGTGAGTTAGCTTTGATTTTCAGCTGGTATTTCCAGTATGAAATAATAGAATCGATTAGTGAAATAAAATGAGACTTTTCTTCGTCCAGAGGCATTAAAGCCATCGTGTCCCGTTTCTAAATGATCAACATGTTTGTACTGCTGCTGTTAAAGCTTTAGTCAATACTTGGAGTTTTTTTTTAACATTAGACATTTATTAAAACATGAAAAATAGTTTTTGCCCTGCGGGTAGAAGCAAAGACTTTAAAAGTGAATTTGTTTGTTGCTCCTTCCCACAGCAGGGGGGGTTAATGTGTTAGGTCAAACTCAGTTGCCCCTCCCTCCCCCTTCCTCCCAACACACACACCTCTTACAAGATATGCGGAGACCTCTGGTGAGCGTCATCCTGACATCCTACCTGCTAACAGTAAGCGGCTCTGCTTAGTGTTACAGCTGGTTTGAGATGCTGGTACCAGTCAGTGCCAGGTTTGAACTCCGTCAGGCTACAGCAGTGATCTATGAAGTGCTTTGGGATGGGACGGGTGGGTGGATGTAGGAGTGGCCATTATCATCGCACTGGAATGTGTGAGGGGTTGATTGAGCTTGGATGACTGGGCGAGGAGTGAGGAAAGCCTTGCTGCCTTTAAGAACCCTTCAGCGGTGGTCATGAGATTAGGCGGCCATGATTTAACTTACAGCATCTTTGCTAGAGAGAATCATCTGGGCTTTGTGTGGTATGAAAGAGACAGAAGAGGACAACAATGCAGAAATAAATCTAAAATGAATCTGATCTCAGAGCGAAGTTAAAAGGAGAGATGATCTCTTCTGATTGTATTTGCTGCCTTTGCTTTCCATCCTCACTAGGATCTTATTTCATTGGTCAAATTTATTTGCCTTAAGCAGAAGGATGCCTCTTCCTTAAAACATCTCCTCGTATGCCTAGAAGATATAAAAGTATGGTTGGCCTTTGACATTTTACAATTTAATGAAAACTAAACAGAGGTGATGGTGTTTGAACCCTCCTCTGTTGACTTTGGAGTATCAATAGTAGATTTGTTATTACTGATCTTGGTTTTAAGGTGCATAATGATTTTCAAACATTAACTGTCACTGCCAAAACACGTACATGTCAGACATAGATTGTGTGAGGACACTGGGGTCAACGGGGTGCTGTTTGTAAAATGACACAGTAATACATTAACAGCAATATTTTTGGATAGTATAAAAAAAAAAAACAGTGTTAATTTATTAAAATCTTCAGTCAGATGGCCTTAAATAAATACAGGGAGAAACAATTGTTTCCTGGAGGTGCAGGCTCTGTTGAAGTTTTCAATTTTACATAATGGCTGTCATTTCCCCGTGACCTATGAAATGCACCAGTTTGAAGTTATGAAGCACCGTCCTGCACTGCAAAGAGAAAAGAGTTGATCTAAACGAAGCGACAGCTAATGTTAATTCAATATTTGGCAGAATGGCCAACACGAACTGAACGGTGTCATTGACTTCCTCTGCTGACATTGCTAAAACTACAGGAAGAAAACAGTGCAGAAAATCAACATCATCAGTCACAACTTCTTCTGTTTGCTGATTGGCCAGGTGGGAGAAAGCCGAGACAGAGCAGTGGAAGTAGATCAGAATTGAGCAGAGTGCTGTAGGACAACAATGACCAGGCAAATCTCTATCTTCCAGCAGGACAAAGAGCTTGAACATACACTCAGAGATATGATGGACTGGTTTAGAGCAAGGTATGTGTAAGTGTTAGAATGGGCCAGTCAAAGTCCACACTTAGATCCAATTGGAAATCTATGGTAATACTCAGATTAACAATGATAGATGCTCTCTCTCCAATCTAATGAAGGTTGTGAGTAGGCTGTGTTGGCTGTGTTAGCAAAAAATAAGGCTTTGGTGTAAATGTGTAAAACTGGAATCATCCCACAAGCAAAGATTCAGGGGCCTGGATACATGTGTACATCACCCTGTTTTGAATTTATTTGCAAAATACATTATTTTCCTTCATACATTCACGTTTATGCTTGTACTTTGACAAAAGGTGAGATAGTTCAAAACATATGAATATAGTTGCAGGATCTTGTAGTGAACTATACTTAAAATGTATCCTTCCTGAATGATCTGAATGTCAAACATTTCTAACATTCAGATCTATTCTAATCATTTCAGGGTAGAGTTTATTTAGGTAGCTAAAATCAAGTCCGTTGTTTCAGGGCAACTCTGGCCAAACGTGAACTGTGTCCTAACAAGCTTGTATGTTCTTAAATGAGTGTGATATAGTGAACACAGAACCTCCGGGGCTTTATGGGGTATGAAAAGCAGGGATGTGAGGGGAGGAGAAGTGAGACAGTGATGTGAGAAGGAAGGTTTGGTGTTAGGTGGAGGTGATAGGAGATGCCAGTGATAGGAAGTGGAGGTGTTAAAGTGCATACAGAGGAAAATAAGGGATGCAGGTGTTAGATAGAAGACATAAATGCATTGTTACTGCTGTTGATGATGTTGTTGTTTCCAGAAAAGCTGGGTGTCTCCCATGTAATTGGGAAGCTTTTATACACCTAACCAACAGTACAGTGGTAAATATCAATGGTCTTGTTAGTTGGCAGGAGAGGAAGGTGTCAGGAATGACCTGCCTGACATGTAAGTGCCTTATCTCTGAAGGTTGGCCTTTAAATCCAGAAAATTATAAAAGTAGAATGGTTTGAAGATAGAATGTACTTTAAGATTTACTTTGCTTTTACCACAAGGGTAAAAATGGCTGACTGGGTGAGTTCAGTTTTTTCCCTTTAAATTAGACTTGTTCAGCTTATTTCCTTCACACACATAAGAGCTTGAGTCACATCTTATTCCATGGGATTCAACATGACGTCAACCCACTCTTTGCACTATAACAGCTTCAGCTCTGCTGGGAAAGCTTTCCACAGGTTTACGAGTATGTTTATGGGGAAATTTGATGATTATTTAAAGATAATGATGTTGGTCAAGTTTGCCTGGTTCACAGTCTCCTTTCAGTTCAATCCAAAGATGTTTTATTAGATTTAGGACAGAGACTTTGTGCAGGAAAGGTTCTTCCATGTCTATATGTCTGTGTTCACTGGTTCTCAGTTATGTTGGTACAGGAAGGGGCCATCCAAAAACTGTTACTACATAAGGGGATTAGATTTCCCAAAATGTTTTGACATTATACAAAAATAAGAATTCACTTTACTGGCTCTAAGGGACTGAACCAAACTCTGTCTGACTGCAACAATCCCTCAATGCAGTCAGGCAAGCGTTGTTCTCCTGGCAACAGTCAAATACAGACTTGTCTGCTGAATTGCCAGACAGAATGCCATGACTCCTTGCTCCAAAGTTCACATCTCCAGTACTCTATAATCTAATGGAAGTGTCCTTTGCACTTCTCCATGACCTGCTTTGGATTTGGTGTTAAAAGTCTTGGATGCAGCTGATCAGCCATGGATACAAATTCCTTGAAGCTCTCTATATAAAATTGTTTCCCTAACTTGAAGGTCACATGAAGCTTGGAGGTCTCTTGTTGTTGACTTTCCATGAACCTCAGCATCTGCTGACTCTCTTTGTGATAGTGTAATATGGGTAGCTACCACTTCCCACCTGAGTCTCTGTTGTCTCCAGTCACTTTCCTCTAGCTGCAACTGTGACATTTCATGACTGGACTTATTGCACAGGTGGCATCCGATCATGATCCAGGGCTGAAATTACTACAAGTGATCTAATCTTTTACAAATGTTATTAGAAACAGTCAGCATGGCTTGGTGCTGGATTTTACACACCTTCAACCGTGGAAATGACCAGATCACCTGAATTGACTCATCTGGAGGGATGACTGAATACTTTTGTCATAACAGTTTAAATCGTAAGCTCTGCTCTGTGTGTGACTGTCATGATCTTCTACTGTCTTACATTAAATGAAGTGGGTAAAACTTTCATTGTTGACACAGACATTGCAATAGGTTTACCTTTAACACTATCTGCTCTACACATAAGTCTACAGAAAAGGGCTGCTGGTAAGAAACCAATCTTCATCATCAGATTGGTTTCTAAGCCTCTCCAAGTGTTACAGCAATAAACAGACTATTGTATTAGCAACAGTAGAATATTAAAACATAAGGACCTAGAGTAGGACTGAAGAATATTTGTAAATTAAATAGAATTGTTTGTGATTTGTTTATTTTCTTTGTTTTTTTCCCCCATTTTAGGATTATTGTGCACAGCAGCAGCAGACAGGTGTTTATCCTCTCCTTGCAACAATGGTGCAAAATGTATCGACCACAGGGGTGAATATGTGTGTCTGTGCACCAAAGGACCAGTCTTGTTCATGGGTAAAAACTGCGACGAACGCTACGATCCCTGTATTTTTGCACCTTGCAGCAACTGTACCAGTGAACTTGGGACGAATCGATTCACCTGCCAGTGCCCAGATGGCTTTACAGGGAACAGATGTGATCAGGATGTAGATGAATGTCAAAGTGACCCCTGCAGTGGTGTTAAGTCCAACTGTGTGGACAAAGTCAATGGGTATTCATGCCACTGTCCTCTTGGTCTGGGAGGTGACGACTGCCAGGAGAACTTGGCCACTTGCTCAGAGGAAACATGTCAGAATGGTGCTACATGCCTGGACATCCCTGACCAGGGCCCTCAGTGCCGATGTGCTGCTGGATTCCAGGGGAATAACTGTGAGGAGAATATTGACGAGTGCTGGTCTGACCCCTGCCAAAATGGAGCCATCTGTAAAGACAGAGTTGATGGCTACCAGTGTTTCTGTGTGCCTGGATTTCAGGGCTATCATTGCGACCTCGACATAAATGAATGTGCCTCACAACCCTGTCAGAACAATGGCACATGCCTGGATTTGGTGGATCACTACATGTGTGACTGCACTCCCGGTTTTAAAGGTAATGTGGTCATTTAAAGTAGGTTTTTAAAAATGATGTCATAGATACATGAAATGTTTCATAAACTGTGTGTGATATTCAGTTTTTGCTTTTCATTAGTGCTGTCTATGTCTTAATATCTATCTATTGATCTATGGTGTCTTGTAAAAATTATATTATATTCTCATGAAACTACACACTACCTATACTGATGCAATATAGGTAGTGTGTAGTTTGTATAACATTGTACATTTGCTGACCACTCAAAATAACTCAACACACAGTCATTGGTCTCTAATGCAGCATCACTCAATCAGTCCCACAACACGGTATTCCCACAAGATAGTAAATCCCTGCATTTACTATCTTCTATGACATAGAGAAAGAACCAAACCAGACAAAACAGCAGTATCTGTTCTGAACTTGATAACATAAAGCTTGGATTGGTGTTCTTTTCATAAGAGATTTATAGCAGCTATAAAACTACATTTAACTTGTATATAATTAAAATGTTTTCAGAACACACATTTTATCTGTGATGGATACTTGGACCATCATTAGTTTGTCAGTCCTGTTGTTATCATGGGTTTAGTGCTTCACATGTTCTTGGATTATGAAGCATGATGTTTGTTTCATTCTCTCTGTTACTCTGCAGGCATCAACTGTGAGGAGGAGATCGATGAGTGCGAGTCTCTACCCTGTCAGAACGGCGCCACCTGTCAAGACCACGTTGCCTTGTACTCGTGTGAGTGCATGGCAGGTTTCCAGGGCCAGGATTGCGAGGTCAACATTGATGAATGTGCCAGCATGCCTTGTCTGAACAAGGGCAAGTGCAATGATAGGGTCAACAGGTAAGATTACGAAAAGCCATGCTTTTGAGCTTAAACTCATGACATTTTTTTCTCAGACTTTCTCCAACCTTAACTGTGACTAGACCTGTTGCTTGAGCAAAAACTCAATAATCACCTGATAAATTAAAACAAACCCTATAATCTCCATTTTCATAATTTATTGATTTTGTCTTCTCTCTCTCTTTTTACCAAAAAACGACAAAAATCTTCAGTCTGATGCTATGGTCTCACATAGCCGTTTTTGTGAAGCACAGTTTTGTTTACAGATACTTCATAATTACTTTTATTTATTTGTTGTTTCTGTTGTTTTGTTTATTTTGTCTGGATATTTAAAATGTCATCCAGTTCCAGTGTTGAATGTTTATCAGAACATATGTTATTATTATTACTTGAAATGGTCTCAAAACAGCAATATTATCATTTATCGCATTAACTTCTGGGACAATTTATCAGTACACATAATTTGTTATTGGCCTAACTGTTATTTCTTATTAATCCTGTCATCAGAGATCAATCATACAAAATACTTATGAAGAAAAATATATAGACTAACAGTAAAATAATTATACTTGGCCTTGTGTTAGATTCTCATTGTAGAGATTTGTCTACTTCTTATTTAGCTGTTCATAGAATGTCTTGACTTGCACCACTGTAACTTCTAGTCCTTCAAATTACAAAAATCCAAATTAATAAGGAGTATTAAATTAGATTAAACTGGTGCATTTAATTGCACTGAGGTTGACAAATGTTGCTCAGTGGTTCTAGTTGATGCTGCTGATTTAGAGTTAATGGTCCTGGGATCTTTCTGTGTGGAGCTTCCATGTTCTTTTACTGCAAGGTTTAGTAGGTTCTCTGGTTTCCTCCCAGAATATGAATTCATGCCACCTATAAATGTATATGTTATGTAGACATAGTGGCCACCCAAAGCACTTTATACTAAAACCACATTCAACCGTTTCCACTCGCAAACAACTCCCCCAACATCTCCCACACACCCACACTCAAAGCTGCAATAAGTAACTTTTATAAAAACATGTTTTTTTACATATTTGCTAAATTGATCACAATATTGTGACTGTATAATATGAATAGAAATCAGTCTCCTCCAACTCTTCCCTGAGCTTTTATTGCCGTCTGAAGCAATAATAGCATCGCTCCTCACCAAAAACAGTCTGACAGAGGTGAGGCTGCCATGCACCGGTGCCACTGGGCCCTCTGACCACCACCAGCAGGCAAGGCAGCTGGAGTGGAGATCAAACCAGCAACCCGCCAAATGCAGGGCGAACTCCCATAGGAGAACATCAACATGTGGAAGGAGTTGGAATCAAAGATACAACCGTCTGAATTCAGTATGACCACTACTCTGTTCACTGAGTCACAGCTGAGCTGTCCCAATGTGTGACAGACAGCTGATAGCAGCACAGACACAAAGTAATGAACAGATAAACATACAGTAAATAGAAACTCAGAGAATTTCTGGACTGTGAAGTAGTTGAAGATCTGTTTAAAACTAAGGGTTGGTAACCAAAGATTGGTGTTTGAATCAGGCATCGTAATGAGGAGCCGTGTCAGAGTCGCATCCTGCAGCCTGTCTGTCTGAGGCAGCAGGGCAGACCGTAAAGTTGACCCTGGATAAGAATTAATCCACTTATTGTTGCACATCTTGATGAGTCATTGGACAGCTTCCAAAAACCTGCCAAGTTAGAAACACAGATTGAATATGTAGGAAGGATTTAATAAGTACTATGCTAGTTTTAACTGGAATCCAGTGTGTGTCACCAACTTAACCTTTGGCTGCATTCTCCACTTTTCCTTTTTTTCTCTCTAAATTTTTCACTCCTCCCTATTCCCTCTTTTTTAGTATGTTGGCTAATTTTAATCGCTTTTCTTCTTCCTTTCTTTTCCTTTTCAAATTGAGAGGTGCCGCTTGTATCTGTCATTAGTATGCAAAGTATCAGACTGACTCAATCTGACGTTTCAACCTGTGGGTAGTAATGCTCTGTTTTATGAGGTTTAAAAGAAAAACACACACACACACACACTATCTGACCACTGGCTGGGCCAAACTGGCTCAATGTAAATGGATGCCACAAGTTTTCCAACTTTTACCAGTAAAGGATTTTGAAAATTATGTTTTTGAACTTCACTAGGTAAATCACATAAGACCTAATACAGGTTGTAATGTTATAAAATATATGGCAAAGTAAACATACTTTCCCTATTTAATCAGATATAAATGTAATAATCTATTTTGTGAGTTACTGTTTAATCCTGTCCAGCTTTTATTTAGGGGCATCATAATAAAGAGATCAAATACAATGCATGCCCCTCTTTTTAGATTATTTTTACAAAGCACAAACATGCATTACGTTGTGTTGACCTATCATATAAAGCTCAAGGTTCAAGGGACAGTTCACTGCTTAACATAGCATAAAATGTTGGTGCCACCATTTGTTTTAGGGAGTTGCTTTATGCTTCACTTTGAAACATTTTATGTTACATTTGAGTTGAATCTGTGTTCAAGCTGCACGGCCTCTGTGGGGTGATGGCTATGAAGAAGCAAGGGAGAAGGCCATTAAAGAAAACGCTCCTTTTTAAAGTCCAATGTGATTATGACCATTTTCTCTCTCTCTCTGCATGTGTGTGTGTGTTTGTTCCTAGTTATCAGTGTGACTGTGACGGGACGGGCTTCACCGGGGACCACTGTGAAAACGACATCCTGGAATGTGCATCTGATCCCTGCCAGCATGGAGCCACATGCTCAGAGGGAATCAACCAGTACATGTGCCTCTGCTGGCCAGGTAAACTGCAGTTCAACACAAACTAGCCTGAAAATAAACCGCCCACCTCAGTGGAAGGAAACATTCAGACACATGTTGAAAGACGTGATTTAAGTATTAAAAGCAGGCAGTAAGCTGCACATGTTGTGTACAGGTTAGGTGGAGTAGTTAATAAACACTTCCTTTAAAATTCAATATGTCACCAAAGGTATTCACTCTTTTCCACATTAAGCTGTTAGTTGAGTTTTGACAAAGTGAAAGCAACTTTGAATGGAGAGTGTGCGTACGACGCATTGGAATGTTGTGTAAAGCTAGCTGACACTGGATCCAGCTGCAGAGCCGGGTTCTCTAAATCATGTCTCTCTGGAATTGGGAGTTGCCAGGAGAATGACTCGTCTCTGACTGGAATGTGGCAAACATTATGTTTGGTGAAGCAGGAATTATAGTGTGAGGCTGATTTTCAGGAGGTAGTCTCAACCCATTAGTTCCACTAAAAGGAACTCTTCAAATTTGGCGTACCAACAAACTTTGGACAATGTTATGGTTCCACATCTTTCAGAACCACTAAGGCAGGGGTGCCCAAAGTCGGTCCTCGAGGGCCGGCATCCTGCATGTTTTAGTTCTCTCCCTGGTAGTACCAACAACCTTTTCAGCATGTCAGTGTTCTTCTTAGGCCTTCTAACAAGCCAT
>CAEFZX010017577.1:0-17575 GCA_903066825.1 Alfaro cultratus
TATAAAATAACAGCCGTTCAACCGGGCTTTGCAAGGTTGTGAAGAGTGCGTTCATTAAAGGATAACACTGTGGAAATCCCAGTACCAGTGTGGTCATGAGTTTTCTGCCGCCTCTCCTCCCTTAAACTCAACCCAAGCATTACACAAGTCACATTTTCCTTCCACTTCACAATTATGTGCTAATTTGCTTTCTTCTAACATATATTTATGCATCTATAGAAGCTGCTGTAACGGGACAAAATATGAATATAAAGGAATGTGAACAGGCCTGCCACAATAACTAATTTTGCTGGACGATAAATTGTCCTTTTAAGTACTATGATAAATGATAATATTGTTGTCTTGAGACCATCTTCAAGTAATGTATAAGACAAATAAACTACAATTTTGTAAAGAACATTTAGTATTGGAGCTGGAAGATATTTTAAATAGCCAACATAAAGCACAACAACCAAAAACAATAAACAAAACAAAAATGAAATCCACTTACAACCAAAACCATGAATACAAACAAAATTACCCTTCAACAAATATTAAAGTTCAGATAAGAAATTATCAAGCTTATTTTAACTTATCACGCGATTAATTGATACCATCATACCACAACTGTGCTCTTCTGTTATGCAAAAAAAACACCTTGATTTCAGCCACAATTGGTTAGGAAAGCAAAAGAACACAGACTGTAGCAGGACGCACAGAAGCTCATGCAGGCCACGAAACGGCACGCTTCAAATGAATATAAGAATCAGAAATCATGTCTGAGGATGTAGCATCCACCGCGGGCGCTCAGATCAGAGGTGAAACGCTCTGCAGGAGTCGTGTACCGCCATGTAACCTCAGATGATCAAGGCTGACAGGGCCTCTTTCATGGAGGCTAATAAACCTGCCCCGGCTGGCCGCGGCCGCTCCGCAGGATCAACCAAATCACTACAGTCCAATTAAAGCCCGGCGAGGGATGTGTCTGCGCAGCAGCAACCGAGCCAAGAGCACAACATGTGGATGTGTGCTGACGTCTGTTTGAAGCCGCGCAGCTGCTCGGCGTCCCAACGTAATTATATAATAGAAAGATAACAGAAAAAGAAAAAAAAATCATGTATATACTGTATACTGTGAGCGTTCCTAATCGTATCAGGCTCAGGGTGGTTTTGAAAGAAGCGCACAAGGCGCATGAGTGACATCAAAGATCAGTAGCAGCAGCTGCACACTTCTACTGATCATCTATTCTTTATTTATCCTGACAAATCATTCACTCTTATCTAAATATAGAGGGCACCTCCTTTATTTTTTCTAAGTTGTGTAATATGGTTTCAGATACAACCCAGTGTGGTGTCCCAGTTTTCTGCTCTCAGCTTTTATGCCGCCTTTCTATGGTTCCTTTTGTTTTCTTTTCTCTTTTCCCCCCCCATCTAAATTAGTGATTACCAGCTAAAAACAGAGTCCAGTTAGGTACTCCACTAGAATACATAAGCTGATCGTATTGAAGGTTTTACAAAGGAATTTTCTTTGGTAGCTAAAAAATGATTTGGTTACAGATACCAAAATATGTTCTGTAATGATGTTGTCAAAATTCCAGATTTGACCAATCCAATTTCCAGAATCCTTCAAGATTTGTTTTTTGTTTGTTTGTTTGTTTGTTTTTTCTCAAATTTGTGACAAATATTTCTACAGTAAAAAATCTTAAAATATGGATCCTTCAAATGTATGGACGGACCAACATGTGGAATGCTGGACTGATAAAACTTTTAGAAAATGTGATAAGGAAAAAGTCTCCAAACATTTTCCCAACAAAATCAAACTCCAGCTCACAAGTAATGTTGATACAAGAAAAGTACCATCTTTTCTTCTCTCATCTTGCACCTTGTCTTTTATGCCAATGTATTGAAAAACATTGCAACTAAGTGTATATCAATGAAATTGTGGATTTATTCAACACTGATACAGTCAAGTCTTTGAACTATATGTCCTGCTTTTGATTCACTCCTTAAATAGTTAATGTGTATCAGAATCGATGCTGTGGAATTCATAGTGATTCAAGAAAGAGTGCATAACTTATTTTATGACATTCCTGAGTTTTTTCTTTATTTAAAAATCTTAAAAATCTATTGAAAATCTGCGAATAAAATTTCAAAGCTTAACAAGAGCCCTCAAGTTGTCAGTTTCAAGTGTTTAGTATGCCAGGGTGAGTGAAGCATCTGGTTAGCCATCAGTGAGATTAAGTAGTGTTATGATTGGGTCCTTACTGTGATATCTGTGACAAAGTTATGTCTGTGTATTCTTCAGTAGTGACAAACAGTTTTAGATATGATGTTTAAGAGCCTCAAATGTTCTGACTGACATATACATGTTCTGTTTTTTTTGGGTTTTTTTGGCAAGTATAATTTTATGGTTTTGTCACTTCATCCCATTCGAGAGAAAATATAGCTGAGTAAACCTCACCACACTAACCAGAAGGTGTTAGGACCTTTTATCAACTAAGTGTATAGTTGATATACACTTTTTTGTTTTTTTTTGGCAAGTATAATTTTATGGTTTTGTCACTTCATCCCATTCGAGAGAAAATATAGCTGAGTAAACCTCACCACACTAACCAGAAGGTGTTAGGACCCTTTATCACTGTGGTGTGTTGAACTGATTCCACGTCGGTGGTTACAGCAAACTGCCATTTTCAGTCACAAAGCGTGTGACTTGCAGCTATCTGCGTTCCTGCTTTAGTTCATTTATTTTACTTTTTTTTTTTGCATGACGACCAACACGTGGTTTTTTTGGTAACATTTTATTTGACGGATTGTGAATAAGATGTCACGACACCGTCATAAACATGAGTAAGTCTCATGTTCATGAGAATTAAAAAATTATGTAACTTTATGTTATTAAAGCTAAAGTTTAATCAGTAATACTTTTATAACAAATCTATGTCAGATCATGATTTCTTGGTTAATGTCAAGCTGTAATAACAAAAACATTTTGAATAATATCAACTTTGTATTAAAAGTGTCCTGATTTACCGAATGACACTTTATGACAACAGTGATAAATATTCATGAAGACTAACTCATGCTCATGACGGGTGTTATGTCATGTTTATGATGATGCCATGAAAGTCTTATTCACAACCCGTCAAACAAAGTGTTACTGTTTTCTTTTATAAAGATGAATTCATAACATTAAGTGATGTGTCCCTGTGTGAAGAGAGCTTCTTTTAATGTAGTTTAATGTAAAATGACAATAAAGGAAGCTTGAATCTTTAGATAAACTAAACACAATTGAGCCTTCGCCCTGGATTTAGCAAAAAATAAATAAATTGTTGAAATTACCCAAACCTTTTAAAGAAACAGCGTCCATAAAGTAGTGGTGTGTACTGGAACCACAGAAAACATCCCACCTGACACATTTTTTTTAAGAATGGACAACAAGTACAGCTGGTGTTAAAACCAAAGTGCAGTTTCTTTGTTTAGAGTGACAGTGGTGCAGCAACGCTGCTGGGCTCTTTGAAACTAGACCCGGTCCCTGCATACATATTAACAGGTCATTTCGATTCCATTTGAAGTAAGTGATCCCCCAAAAACCCCTACACTGTATCGACAGTGTCTCTCTCTGTTTGCCGTTGCCTGATAAAACATTCATGAAACGCCGGAAGCTTCCGGTAAGTCACTACGATCCCCTTTTACGTTGCCAAAAAGCAAACCACAAGAGGTGAAAGGGCAGTTTCCTGAGTTTTTCGCCATGGTTTGCATATGAAATTGATTATTGCTACTTGTCCGTAAATGTTTGAGTGTGTTTGCTAAATTGCGCTGCGATTACGAAGCACGCATTTCTTACAGAAGGAGCCGGTGCATTAATTCAAACCCACAAAGAGCAAATGAAAAGTTGATTGGCTCAAAGGGAGATGAGTTAATGTTTGACAATCAGTGTCATCCCTCATTAAGGCCTATAATACATTATTAGTGTGTTTAGATACACACACACGCATACAGCTGATTAAAATGCTGAAGGAGTCACTGTCATTTGTCGTTTGACTTTGTTCGCCGCAATCCTAATCAAACATGTTTCTCGTAAACTTGTTTATAGGAAACAAGACATTTATGCAAAATTTTATGTACAAAATGTTTTTGTTTGAAGGATTTCAAATAAAAACATTTGAACTGAATTAAAATTAAATTAATCTCATACATTTTTTAAATTAATAATTTAACTGATAAAAAGACACTTTTGACACAAAAAGAACCCGCATCAGGTGTTGTTTGTGAACATAAAGTTTACTGAAATGCGCTTCTTTTTTTTCTTTTTCTGTCCTCTGAAAGTACAAAAGTTTTTAGAGTATGTGAGCAGTTTGACCACTGTGTCCTCAAAACCATGATTTCTCAACCACCAAACTAGTTTTGCTAATCTAACAAACACCTAAATTTATATTTGTTGTTTCCACTATGTAAATCGCTACTTAATATAGAACGTTCTAGACGGCAAAAACACAATTTATTTTTTATCTAACCATAAATAAATACAGGCACTAACCCTAGCAAGTAAAACACAGACTGAGTAGAACAATTTGTCTTTCAGCTGTTTCTATTCGCTGCTAAAAGAAGCTACGAAGGTGGCATGTTCATGTGAGTGAATCCTATTTTAAAAGGTGTAAACTTCAAAATAGGATTAACTTAGCTTGCTAAGTTTTTTCATTTTTTTTAAGGTGTTACATTGTACAACGAGCAGTTTCAAACATTCTACACACACTTACTAATAGGCTTTCATGTCTAATAATATAGTCACCGCCAATAGGGAAAATTAGAAAACGAATATTTGAGGGGGGTTTTTTTCTCTTATTTTTTCTAGATGTAAAAACAACATCTCAACGGGAAAAGGGTCAGAAGTGAGGTTATTCTTGCTGTCCAGGTAAATCACATCAACCTCGGACATGGAGCCCCGCAGGACCCACACTCATCAGACATCCTCACACATGGATTCACGCCCTCGCTACCAGGTCTTCAAAAATCCTTCACCCTGACCCTTCCTGTGCGCTTTAAGTTCACTTTATTAGGCCGGACTTTTGCTCGTACGATCGCACATCCGCTCGGTTTTCTCCATGAACACACCGATGCTACGACACACACATCCGATCTGTAAATTTTTTACTCCACAGCGTTTGATTCAGCAGGACACACCTCAAGAGACACACACCTCAAGAGACACACATCCTGCTGTCACATAACTCTGTGTGACAGATGAGTGGAAAATAAAACCGCTCTAGGCACTTAAAAAAAATGTTTCAGCTCTTTAAGCAAGTCTAACCTATCTGATATTTATCAAAATGACATTTTAACAATTCATTCTCATTTATATTTTAATTACAATTTCAATTTAAATAAAAAAATTTGAAAGTTGAAATTATTTCAAGAGTAACTTGAGATATTCAAGCCTTTTCCCGGTATACCCTGGTAGTGATAGAGTATTGGTAAAGTATTGGTATTGGCAGGAGTTCTCAAGACTTTTACTTATTGTTTCATCACGTTGGTATGACAACGCTGTTTATTTGGACAAAATTTTAACAAAAACGATAAAAAACGCAAATGCAGAGACAAAGTTCATTTAGGACGTTGGAGAATAAATTCGAAACTCTTTTCTCAACCACTACAAGTAGCTTTGTGATTGAATTAAACAATTCTCATTAATTTAAATAAGAAAGTGATTATACACCTTCATGAGATGATTAACTAAACAAAACAGGTGATAAACTTGTGAAAAGTCAGGGGTATCCTGGCAACAACTGAGCTGACGACATCACATTCAACGAGCGGCGGTAATACACACGAGCCTCGTCAATAGACAAAATGGAAAAAGGCTCACAGCCAGAGGTTAAGTGTCTGCAGAGGAGGGGCGCTCAATCTTAGCAGCAGGCCGACAACAACCTGAACTAATGAGCAATGAAATCTCCACTCTTATGGTTGTAATGTGCAGTCTAGCCCATTTGGTGGGGAAACCAGACTTAGAAGAGGCTGGAGTTTGGGATTTGTTCCGGCAATCGTAGTGGCAGTATCAACAAGATATAAAAACTTTCATACCCTCAGCCTTCGAGAGCTGAAGTTTGACACCCTGCTCTAACAAGGGCTCCTCCAGAGCTACACTGTATTTTGCTCCATCCATTTTCCCATTAAGAGCACCTTCAGTTAGCTTGTGGCAAGCTCAATAAAGGGTTACTGTTTTTCTTTAAACAATTGCTTTACTCTTGCCCCAATTCTGTAAACCACAGAGCTATGTTTAGCTCTGTTTACACAAAACCACTGACAGTTTTTCAAATTGGCAAAAAGTTCCCCGTTTAGACACCAAGAGTCAAATGCAGTTGTCATGCCAAGCCACTAGACGGCACTGCGTTTTAGCATGTTGTAGAATGTGCAAGCACTTTTGACCCTTAGATTCCACCTCACTCTTGACTTGTCCTGAATGTTATTTGGTCTTTCTTTTTACATTTATGTAGGAACTTTGTGGTGCAACTTCTTTTGTTTTCTTACAGTACTTACACAGGTATCTGCTAAGCATGCAGCAAAAGTTCGGGAATCGAACGCCACGCAGCTGTGTCTTGACAAACTACAAACACGACTTCTTATGGCATTTTACCTTCTTAATCGTTTTCTTACTGCCACTCGTCTTATTGAAGTTACTATATGCATCATGTGAAATTGTCTACACAGTATGCAATCATCAGAGGGATTATAATTACAAAAGACTGTAAATGATTCACAGTCAACAATTTCGACCTCAACAGCTTCGTCATAAGAACTGAAGAAGTGATGGGTGTAATCAAATTACTGGAAAGCCAATTAAGCCTGGCTCTGTGGCGCTGGGCTCCAACTGACCAAACCTGCATGTTATACAAATGAAAGACTTATACTGGCAATCAAACTGGCTAATAAAGTGGATTCTGAATTAAGGTCTCCAGCTCCTCAAATGTAGAGGTTGAGTTTCCAATGACGGATCTGGTGCTTTTTTTTTATTATTATTTAAAACCATTCTGGGTGTAAACAAAAGCTCAAGCATGGGCTATCCATCTTGCTACACCTTGCAGCACAATTCATTGTGGTGCTTTATATGTCAGGCATTTTACTGGCTCCTTCTGTCGTTGCTGGATTACAGTGCTGAGCAGAGCCATAAGAGGTGAGCCTTGAATGAGATGGTCCCAATAAATCCAGATCTCAGTGGAATAATGAATACATGATCAAATGTCAAGGCAGAAAATGCCTGGAAGGGAAATAAAGATAAAAAAAATCCCATTTTCCAATCCAGTAAATAGAAGCAGTCTATCTAGTGTGCTGCTTTTGGATCCAACATTGACATCTTTATTGCCTGTTCTTCTCGTTCTGCTGGGTAGCGTGGACATTGGAGAACACGATAGGCTGGATGTACATCAAAAATACTATAAAAACTAACCAGCCCAAATCCCAAAAGTCGAACCGCAGCGGAGACGCTCGCCCACTCAGTGATGTTAAATTCTGATGTAAGTTATGGTAATGCGAGAGGTCTTCTTGATGTTGATAACATGACACATCACACCGAGTGATGAAATCCCAATCTGGGTCTGAGTGTGCAGTGGAAAAGCGAAAAGGCAAAACAAGCAGCAATAAACTCCTCCGTACCAGCAAATGTGTCTTTTTCACTTCTGGATCTCAGCTGGTAAAAATCTCTCGCCTCAAATAGCCAGCTTGTCAAATACATAATGGCATAAGTGGGTTAGCATCAATTAGCATACCCTGAGGATTCCCCATTGTAATCATGAGCACTTAAATCCTCTCTGTTTCAATTCTGAAGGGTGGTTTTCACACATTAGTCATGCGTCAATGTGCAGTCGGAGTTGTTTCTCAGGGACCGACTTGAATAATTGAAAAACACAAAGTAAAATATGATTGCTTAGTCAAAACAAAGGCTTGGATTAACTTAAAGATAAGACCAGCACATTATGGTTTTTTAATTCCAATTAAATCGCCTTAATTTTGTATCTAGTCTTTATTTTAATGACGTGAACCAGTTCTAATTTCCATGCAAAAGTAGTGACGCATCAAGACTTTTAATGGAATGTCGTTACCGACTTCAACATTCATCATCTTAAGCTCTATCCTTCATGTTCACATTCAGTTATGATCCCAATCCTACCTGTGCAGATACTCTGAATGTAATCTTTTTAGTAATTTGGTAATTTCCAAAGATTACAAGTGGCATTATAAAATACAGTTTTAAACTAAAACTACAAGAATCTCTTGACATCCTGGCACTATGAAAACAGTTTCAGGATTTCAGTGTTGCAATACAGAAACTTGGAGCTACTGTGTTGCGATGATTATAAAATTATTTGAAACTAAAATTAAATGGAAGTAAACATATAAACATTGCTAGATTATTCTTCTCATTTACATAACTCCTAAATGGCTTGTATTTTGAGTGCTTGTGATGACCTTAGACATCAAACATAAACCCCCGTCCCCTTTCAGAGCGAAGTATGTCTTATGTTAGGCCTTATAAAAACAAATATCTCCGCCACACTGTTTAAAAAAATAATATTATACACAGGGATCATTTCAGAAAGGCTTCCATCCACAACCCACATGAACTTGAGCCTGAACGTTGTTTCAAACACTCCAAACCCATAGGGGGCAGTGTAGCGCAACGCAATAATCTGCTTTGCCAACCAGACTGCTTCAAAACAACCATGACTTCCTGTTGGGAATTAAACAAAGCGCTAGGACGTTTATTTGTATTGATAAATATATTGGTCGAACTACTTTTAAATAGCGTATCAGAATAATTATTAAAAGACGAGGCGATGTTCTTTGAGAATTATGTGTCGCAGACTGGACCCCAAGTCTGTGTTTTCCCCATGTGTGCACACAAGCACAAAAATTTTAGTTTTCTCAAATCTCCAACTTGGTTGGAGTTTTGTATAAATAATTAGTTTTAGTGATATTTAATAGAGTTTTCATGACAGACCAAAACACATAAAAACATATTCCTTTTCCCAGACATCCAACTACATGCAGATTAGGCCTCACAGGTCTCTTTTAATCAGAATTTTATTTTCATGAAATATTTCTTAGCTGTATGATATGTACAAATGCTGTCAAAGTGCATCTTATGGCAAATCAGAAATTCTCCCACTGCCAACGTTAGAAGCAGCTTCCTAAATCTCCTCGTTTTGGCTCTTCCTTTTATTAGAATATTTAATAGTCACTTGTGGATAGTTCTCAATCAATCAATCAATCAAGTAATAAATACTGTATTACCCCGATTCCCTTCAGAATGCTTCCCTCCCTCTTCTAGAGAAACTAGAAACCAAACTTTGGCTTTTCATGTAAGATGGATGACCAGGCTGGCTCCATGTATTATTTCATTGATTGAATTAATTTCAGCTTCCTTTCCCCCTCCACATTGGTGTGCTATTTCAAAACTGCTTTTTCCTGGGCGTTACATAACTCAGAGGAGCCGCTTTATTCTGAGGTAAGTATAGATTTCTTTTGTGTGTGTGGAGGATGGAGATTAGCTTCTAAAACTGTCCCCCCCGTTTTCAATAGCAGCGCAACCACCCACTCCACCTCCATCTTTAGAAAGCAACGCAAACCCTTCCCCACCCGCCTCGAGCATCTGGAAGAAGCACTGTTTGACTCGGATGTACACACGGTACTCCACGTGGCCTCGGCAGGAGGCTTACATTACAGAAACAAAACTGAGGCAGATCAGAAGAACATTTACGTCCCTGTGAAATCCCATACGGCGCCGCTTAACGCTCAGGGAGCCCGGGCACCTCATCAAAAGATTTTACGAGAAAGTTTTGCCGAAAAAGCGTCAGACAGGAATTGAACTTGTTGAAAATAAAAATTCACTCGCTAGCCCTCCTTCTGATCAACACAGCAGGTGCCTTAGGGAAACAGAGGGGGGAGAGAGAGAGAGAGGACTGAATGCACACGCAGATGCTTACGCACAGCTCCATCTGAGCGGCATGGTTGCCCATCTGGAAGAGAAAACTGACCACAGGCGATTCGCGATGTCGAAAGATTCACCTTACGTAGTCGTCCATAAGCAGGATCAAAGCGCTGTGGCTTAGCTCTGATGTTTAAACCACGGAGAGGAGCGCAGAGAACATTTCTGAGCACTGTTTGTACAGCAAATTTTGATCTTTTTTTTTTCATCCCTAGAAGAGAAAATAAAAGTCCAAAGAGAAAGAGAGAGAGAGCTCTAGACTATAAGGTCCTATAAGGTTTGGGAAGCCTATTTATTTTGCAACGAGATGTTGCAAAACTGATACTCTGCCTATTTATTAAACACCTTTTTATGGTTTTTATGAGGTTGACGTTTGTCAGAAAGGAAAGATCCACTAATCCATGATTACTGGTTTGTTTGGTAACTGAGGTAAGTTTATTCTCCAAACCAAGAGCTTGCTGACTACTTTCCATGGTACAAAACAACTGAACTAGTCATTACAACTTCCACCAAGCCCCGACCTTATTAAACAATTCCTATTTTTATCAAATAAGACGAGAAAGTATACTATAAATAAACAGAATTGGATTTATTTTAATCGATTACAAGAGAAAATAAAGAAAATACAAGAAAATGTCGTACAGTATGCGCTGGCCAGACTCAGGCATTAAGCTACAAAATGGTTACTATGGTCACAGCATCAACGCCTCTAAAAGTTGGTCCAAAAATTTCATTTTTGACCTTTAACTATCTTCCATACTAGGATAGTTGGTGTTTTGATTTTTAAATTAATCTAAATCGTGTTGCATAGTTTTACATTTTTACGAAGCAGCAAAAATGTTAGATTTCTATGGCCTGTGCCTGAATTTTACCGCAACAAATGGAAAAAAAAACTGTCTGAAGATGAAATACTGAGAATGCAAGAAGCTCTATCAACAGAAGATGAATCCTGACAAACCAAAAAGGATCCAGCAATCTGTGTTGAACATTCCTGCAACAAATGTCAAAACACTTAGCACCAAATCTCCTTAACATTCAACAGGACAGAGTTGTTTTGACCGCCATTTTAACAAACAATGATACATACGGTATGACATCGGCATATAAATCTTTTCAGTAAGGTTTCAATTTGATTAATCTAACGTTTAAGTACAACTATTGAATTCCCCAACATGTAAGCCTCTCAGCTTGCAGTGCTTAACATTCTTCAGTTGAACCACCAACTTAAGACTAAATTTAGGAATGTTTTGGATCGCGGAGCGATCGGAGTGACGCTCCGGACAAGCAGTCACCATCGGAGCCTGAAGAAGGGAGGTCTTGGTCCCCTGCCAGAGGCGCTCTCCTCCCTCCTTCTGTTCTGCTTAGTCGGTACCAGACAGGAGAGAGGAGCCACACAAAATGTGTTTGCACATGTCGTTCATGAGGTTACCCAGACGGTAGCTGTGAGATGTGTGAGGGAAAGGAAAGAAGAAGAAAAAAGGAAAAAAGAAATGCCCAATCTGTTTTTACTTCTGATTTTTTCTTAATCCATCTAGCAGTATTTACATTTCTGGCAAAGAAGCAATCCAGCACTTCAGGCGAGCATCGGCGTTCACTCACAAACGTTCCCTCTTTTAATCAGCACAGGTGAACGGGCATTGAATCCAGCAGCTCAGATAACTCACTGCCTTTTATCTAAATCAAACGGCATATACTTTGGCTCGCCATGAAAGTTTTGGTTGAACCAGATCATTTTTTGAAACGGAGAGCAACTGCGTCACTGTGTTTCCGTGCATCTACAAGGAGATGTGGGTCTTTGCCCATAGTTCCACATTAACACACTCACTGTTAAAGCTGGAAGGGGGGTAAAGCTCTCAGAAAGTAGGACAGTGAATATTGAGATGGTTCGTTCGAAGGCTTGCACATCAGTCTTTCTGGTCTTTGATCTTAACGACGGTTGTTCGTAAGACCTCCGGTTCACACTCACTAGTGCCATTTAAATTCACAGAATTTATCTGCGCCAAGTCACTCAAACCTTTCTACTTATATATCTAAAGGCTAATTATTGATGGTTAACCGCTTCCCGGGTAAATACACTTCTCTGGAATAGCTGGAATGACATTAGGAAAACCTGCGACTGCAGCATTGTAGTGCATAGGTGTCAAATCCAGGCCAAATTTGGCCCTGCAGTGTAATTATATTTGGCTCACAAGATAATTCAGACTGTGGCTGGCCTGCTGCTAGACAGAACACATGCATCACTAATACTGAAAAATCCCCGAGTGCTCTCCTGACTGAGGTATTGGCACCTCAGTCAGGACCCTCAAGCCATTCTGTCGACATTCAAAGTCAACGTCATTATGCCAGGTATCTGGTCCAAGCCAGACATGTTTGAGTGTGGAAAACTGAGAAATGTTTTCTTAATGCAACATTTTCGCTGAATTTAATTATTCTTAATAGCCTTTGAAAAAAGCAAACACTGAAATTCAACCTGTAATGCGACAAATAGGGGACGATGCATAATATTTATTTTTAAATTAGCAAACACCTGGTGGAAGAGCGCATCTGCTGATGCTGAATTTCAACATCATACGATCTACTTTTCAGGGCAACGCTGGTAAAAACGTTTTGTAAGGGTTAATATTTGTGATGATTTCCTGGAGGTGGAGTTTCAGAGAGAGCAGGAGTTTTTAAAGAGACAGAGGCGTTAAATTACAAAATCAAATTTCTTTTAAGTCATATTTGACAAACACAGCATTTTTTGAACAACTGAAGTTAACATAGTTACTTCATTCTGCTATAAAATAGCACTACATGCCTGGAAAATACATAATGCTGCCCCTTCAATATGTATGAATATACACCTTATAAACCGACGTTGTACCATAGCAGAAGCTAGCGTCTACATGCAGCTTGTATGATTTGCAAATGTCAGCCATCACTTTGTGGCTGCATTTTCTTTCAAATATTTTATATTTTATAGTGTAGTAAAAAAAAAAAATCTACAAAAGGATTTTTCCGGTATAACTTGGAGTCACTCTCCGAAAAATCTGCAAATAGAATACTGAATCGTAATTAGGCGGGAGTCCTCTGTATTTCAGATAATTCCAGTTATCTGTCTTGAGTCAGGGAAAAGTTTAAACTTTGACACGTTTACACATTATGCTACAACTTCCCGGTCCCCATGACCAGTAACAGGAACAGAGAGGACGGCGTGGAAGTTCTATTGTTTTGGCTTTACATGCCCACAAAATATCTACACAGAACGTAGGTTTTATACATGAGGCTTTGTGGCCGCATGTATAAAAGCTTAAGATCCACTGGGAATAGAGTTTTTTTCTTACAACATGAATGCACCTTTTATTCTCCTGTTACACATTAAATAATATTAGAATTTCCAGGCAGAAAACAGCCGGTGTGATGTTGATGTGACTGTTTCCTCTTCCTGTTTCCTGCTGCTGAATCTGGAGATGAGTCAGTCCCCATGAGACTCCCCTCTGCACACACTTGCAACAGAAAACAGCACAAACACATGGAAAAACCTCTTATATCCATGTTTCTGCTAAAGACATGAATGTTGCAAAATATGCTGTCAGAAGAGTTTTTTTTTTTTTTTACCTTTGTGTGAGAACTTTATGTAGGAAAATGGAGGTTATCTTTGTTTTTTCCAATTCCTACATGACTCCCTTCAAACTGCTGCCTTTACACCAGTTAAGATCAGTTCATGCATTTATTTGAATGTTAATGAACTGTGAACATTGCAAAGACTTTGCAAGAACTGTGAAACTTCAGTGAAACCGTTTTGTTAAGTGTGCAGTAGTTCAGCTGGTAGTGGGTCGTTAACCTGGTTTTTGACGTAGTTCTTCCACAGGTTTTGAAAAGAAAAAATGCATTTCACCACTGACTTTAGCAATGGCCATTTGCAAACCAGTACAAGTCAACCAGTTCATTTTCTCAAGGAATAGAGAAAAAAAAACATGGCTTTGGAACTCATGTTTTGTTCAACAGTACGCAAAATTCATAGATTAATAGATACAAGTTTTAAAGTTATGTTTCTGTGTGTTAAACTTGTATGAAGAGAAAAAAATAACTAAGTGTTTTTTTCTGTATTTAGCAGATAATCATGAACAATCATTTTTGAAAAAAGTAAATGAATAAAAAAAATAAATAATCAGTTTGTGTTTATTGTAGAACATTAAAAAGTGGCCAGTATTCTGAAATGACCTGAGTGATAAAACCATTTCTGTGACCAGCAACCTCAGAGCCAGGAGGCCCAGTCCCCCCCGAGTGATTGTCAGCAAGCTGTGATTGTGCATGGTCAGTGCATTAATGCTAGTGTGTTTTCCTTCACACATGGGCAAACCTAAGTGCGTTTCCAGTGGGAGCAGCTGACACGTAGCCACTGGAAGCCCATGAATTATCCACAGAGCTTTCAGCACAGCGGCTTTGCAGCGAGTTCTGGCAAACAGTTTTGAGCCGAATTCAAAGCAAATTGGAGCCGAGGTTAAGTGAAGCGTCACAGACGAGTCAGACAAAGACACAAAATAAAGAGTTTCACATGTATGACCATTGCTGTGCAGAAAAGAAAATCTGACAACGAGCAGGTTGTTGAGATTAGAAACGTCTGAAATAACATCACAAATCAAAGTTGTTCTACGACAGCAAAGACGCAGCATAGATTTAAAGCCGAGATGTTCACAAGTCATTTTTCACAAGTTCTATATTCTCTCAATAAATTACCCAGTGGGCCCAATACACAGAATTGATGTTAGATAAAAATCCATATCCTGTGGCATAATTTAACACATGCACATTTAACATCTTTACTTATCTGAACAACCTTTTCAACATGTTAAACAAATTAACATGTTGTACCATGTTAATTTAAAAATGAACAAGGTACAATCTTTACTGACCTAAAATATAAACAGGCGTTGCTGATCAAAGTTCAACTGTCGAAAGAATCAAACAGGAAATGCTTATATTTTGAAGGATCATCAAAGTTGTCGACACATTTTCTATATAGTGCAATGTATGTGGTTCAGGAATATGTTAGATTCTTAATTTAAGTCACAGGATTTGCACAAGATGTCAAAGGTACATTTTTTTTTTGTTTTATTTTATTTTATTAGTTACTAGACACTCTGGTTTTTTTAGAAACACACCATTATTATGACGCTACAAAAAGGATTGCAAGATTGTTATGATTTGTTATTAGCGACACAGTCCACATATATCCTTGGCAAACAAATCAAACTCACCCTTTAACATAAGAAATATGACTCTCTAGGTCAAAGCTCCAGTGTGCTGCTTACTCAATGGCAGCACTAATTAAATAAAAAGAGACTTACTGCTGTTAACTCTTTCAACTAGAAAACACTGTCAAAAACTATCACAGGGTCCCGATACGTGCTGCAGAAGTTACCGCAAACATCTGCCATTTGTATAGGCTATAATAACTCTGAGTTTTGTGACTTGACTCGGAAGTCTAACACTTTAGTCCACGAGTCAAACCTGCCGTAGCTTTTTATGTGGCCCTCTAGACTCCAAATTGCATCAATAAGTCCCTCCAATTTTTCACAATTCTTCAAAATTCGCACAAAATCAACAACACCACACACTTGTTCTGATTTTACTGCAAATTCTTTTCTCAAAATTGGTCAAAAACATTGGTTATAAGTGACTACTGCCTCAGCCTTGCTTGATGTCAAGTTATAGACCAATACGGCGATTAATAAAATGTCACATTTAGCCTCATACATTAGTGCAAAAAAACGCAAAAAAATCCTTACAAATATTTCTAAATTAGCACCACAACATCTGTGATTTTGATTGCAAAAAAAAAAACTATCACAAAATCCTTGAGGGACTGATTAGTGTGAAAAGATGTTCAATATTATTTAATTTTAAGAAACACTTATTGACTGCTGAAACAAATAGCTTTTTATTAGTATTTTTAACAGTTTAACAGGTTTTATCAATACATTCTGACAGAACCGGCCCTTTAAGAACATTCAGATTTTTTATATGACCCACAATGAAAATGAGTTTGACACTTCACTCATATGTGTGACTTCAGTCAATTCAGTCTCTACAATAGTACATTTTCATTTGTTCCCCCACATACTGTCTTTTCATTAATTTGTCCTTAATTAGAAAACACACTTTATTTTGCATGTATTTCTGCAACTAAAACCTAATTGAAAGTAGAGAATCCATCACCAATGTCTGATGTTGTGTTTGGATAAAAAGCCATAAGTTCCAAAAAGTAACGCTTTATAAAACTCATTCTAAGTAACAGCTGTAGGCGGGTTACGGCTCCATAAGTCTGGGAATGTAATTGTAGGTTTAAGGGACAAGACACCTTCAAAATTAAATGGTGAAACCTCCCACACCAACCTGCTAATCTACTCCATTGCTGTAATGATGACCTACTTCTGTAAATAAAAGGCCAAGTTCAACCAATATGAACACGTAATTCTGAATTCAGCTTTCTAAAAGGTTCCTTTAGTGTCCAGAGTGCAAAACCGTTCCTGCAGTTCAGCTCTATGGTGTGAAGATAAACTCAGAGTATCCATTAGCAAATAGAAGACACATGATATCTGACCAAACAGATCTGCTGCAGAGAGCACAGCTGAAGGACAATGGAAAGAGACACGGGGGGGAAGAAATAACGGGGCAGATAGGCAGGAGATGAATCAGCCTTCAGTGGGTTTCCACTTAAATTTATCACAGTCGACTGAGGAAGAAGCCACCTATCAATAACCGTTCTCACTTCTGCTTTCCTTTAAACACCATTTTTACCTTTCGCTTTGAAAAGGAAAGTAACAAAAAAAATCATCTTAACATTTGACGCTGCACATGTCTTGTTCTATCTAAACTATCTAACTATCCACGTGTTGATTCAGATACGAATAAGTGAGTCGACTGCCCCCTGCCAAAACAACATGCCGCGCTAAATTCTTATCAGGAGATTGTTTACATTCTTCAAACATACGAGTCGAGTGGCTAAAGGAAGCTGCGGCGTTGTCTGGAACTACTCCTGTATCTATGGTTCATTTGATTTTACATGTTAGATGGATTGATAATAAGGCAATAAAGATAATAAGATAACAACTGACAATATATGTCTAATTTATTTCATACATAAACAGGCGACAGCATAATTTTGTCAAAAGATGGTTGCAAAAATCAAAGCAGTCCTTAAGCTCAAGTTGTTTGCTTCACCTTTAAATCTGACGATGAGTCGTTTTCCTTAAGAACAGGAAAACTGTCCGTCAGATGACAGTGAGGATGGACAGCTCATGTCAGCACTTTGGTTCTATTTTGAAACAAGCTGGACTTTGCAGGAAAAAGGGAATGGAGACACTTAGTCACTCACTGTCAGAAAATGTGACTGCAGTGGATTTTTCACAGGGTGTCACAACGCATGGATGGATTTTACATTTCTGTTCCACAATTCAACCTCATACACCAAGACACAATGAGGAAGTGTTTACATTTTACAATTTTAACACCACCATGATAATATTTAACTATATTTAAAAACACATTGGCCCAATGTATTTTTTTTTTTTTTTTTTTTTTTTTTTTTTTTTTTTTTTTTAAAAAAAAAAAAAAAAAAAAAAAAAAAAAAAAAAAA
>CAEFZX010017577.1:17588-42928 GCA_903066825.1 Alfaro cultratus
ACCATAGAATATGGGATAACAAGAAAAGATGAAAACAAGTTATAACCACAATAAACATGACGAAACGGTAACTGAGTGGCCCAATGTATTTTTGAGCCCAATTTATTTTAAAGAATCTGAAAGTCAATATAGCGGTTTTAATGTTGGTCAAAATCTAAGGTGGTCCTATTTTACTTTTTTTAAAAGAGCATTGAATACACTTCCTGTTAGTGTTTTCACAAATGGTATAAGAATAACCATTGCTAGGGCAGAGTTATGCATTTTGAACAGGAGGGAATTAGCAGCAATAGAAGACTATGACCTAGCCGCTAGCAGTTAGCTAGTCAGAACAAGCTAGGAACTAGCAGTTAGCAATTGGCTAGTCAGAACAAGCTACAAACTAGCGGCTAGCAGTTAGCTAGTCAGAACAAGCTACAAACTAGCGGCTAGCAGTTAGCTAGTCAGAACAAGCTACAAACTAGCGGCTAGCGGTTAGCTAGTCAGAACAAGCTACAAACTAGCGGCTAGCGGTTAGCTAGTCAGAACAAGCTCCGAACTAGCAGTTAGCAATTGGCTAGTCAGAACAAGCTACGAGCTAGCGGCTAGTGGTTAGATAATCAGAGCGCAAGTAGTATTTTAAAAATGGTGGAGGCTTAAACGTTGTTGCTTTGGTTAACAAAATGTTTGCAATAAATAATGTGATGTTCTCCAATCATGTTTTGATTTTTCTTGCTTATTGTTTTGCAAGCTGAAAGTTTTTCCAAGGATTCTTTAGCTTGAAAAGGCTAAAGAAAAGCTACAACTAAGAACTGTTCCAGACATCGCATTACATTTTTTTCAGGGGCTTAATACTAGACCATGTTTCCACTGATAATTGTTCTGATAACTCTTTGTAACATCCTTCTAATGTGCATTAACAAAATTTAAAAAGTGGTTGCTGAGGTGGTTGTCCTGAAACATCCCCCTGATTCATGACTGATCCTTAACAAGCAGCTGCAGACAGTGTAATTTTGTAACTGAAAGAGTACAAAAAGTACAAAACGGCAGAGAGGAACAATTTCCAGCATCATCCTCGTAACAGCGACGGTGTGGCTGAGGAAACTTGGGAGAGCGGATCACTTTTAATATGGGAAGTATCTAAAGTGCTTCTGGCACCAAATACTTTCACAGATTTAAGAAATGCATGATAATAATACCATAATGTGGCTTTTCTTTGTATCTAAATAGTCTGCGCCACATGTATGATGTTCTCCCACACATCCTCTTTCTGCCAGGTGTGGAATAGCGTGGGTCTAAATCTGCATGGCTTCTGAAAGCCAATTCTCTCTTCTCCCTAAAGAACCCAGAACCCCTCATGTACCTACAAGACAGATGTCCAAACCAGATGTTTTGCACTGAGGCAACAGTTTAGACCTGCTCGGTTTGTTTTGATGTTCTCCAAATGCAGAGTATTGCACCCACAGCTTTCCTCAGAAACACTCCAAGGCTGCTACATTTGCCTAGGGGTGACTTTTTTTGAGCCTAATTAATAATCGCGCTTTTTTTGTTGTTGTTGTTGCTCCGTTCTAACGACTAAATTGAAGAAGTCATAACTCCAAGATTAAACAGTCACAGTCACCACTGAAGCCAACAGAGCAGTTGTTTCCTCATACTGCATTTCCTCAAACAGACTCTATCAAGACCATAAAACAAACACTAAAACAAACAGGGGCTGCTTATGTTTTATTCAAGAGCAGTCCACCAGCTATTTTTAAAGCAAAAAGCCGAGGAAAAGGCGCTGAATGGCAGTAGGAGTGACGGTGAATGGCAGCTTTGCCCATTCCCCTCCTCTCCTCTCTCCATTAGCCTGTGCAGAACCAGCCGAGCGAGCGTTGCCAACAAGCAGGCTCTATGATTTTGGTATGTTACATTCACTTTGGGCAACGTGTTGACTTCAAATCATCAAAGTGCTCAGCAGCAGCCGAGTGAAATTGCCGTTCAGTACAAAACTCAAAATTGATCGTTCAAAGTATAATGACTCAGACACTGAAAACCACATTGTTGAAAAAAAAAAATCACTCTCACATGATTTATTAAGAAGTGACACAATTGTGTGGTGTGCATTTGTTTTCATCCACCCTATTAGGACAGTTTGTAGAGCTAACAGTCACCACAGACCGAAAGTATTTTAGGTTTTTAACAGGCACTTCAAGGAACTGAAATGTTCAAGTATCTCCACAGATTTTCAACTGTATTTAGGTCAGAATTTTGCGTCGTACACTTAATATTCTCCGTGTCATTTTATGTGGACGGCCATGATGCTCTGCGGGATGTTTTGAAAGCAACGTTTTTATTTCCCGTTTCACAGCTATGTGCTCGCTTTCCTCAGCCTGTCATGTTAAAAATCCAGAAAAACACAACTCAGTTGGTAGCTGTTCCATGACAAACTGTGAAAGCTGAAGTACTTTATGACAATTGTCTTGGTTTTAAGTGCTGATAGTGCACTCAAAAGACTTAAGCTAAAGAAAAGGTTTCAAAATAAACGTACTTAGTCATTAAATGCAGTTTTTATTTATTGAGCTAAATAAACACTATTTCCACAGAGCCCTTCTGAAGATAGGTTCACTCACTAAAAACCTCAATCTATTGTTTTTCCAGCTAGGTTAAGTTAGTAGGATTTAATTTTTCTGTTCAAATTAAGCATTGAAAAACATGAGTCGAGCCCGTGTCTTCTCGAAAACAAAGCACCAAACTTGGGCAGGAACGTCAATGGGAAAACATAGAAAGACTAAAACATTACAAAGAGCAGAAAACTGTAAAAGCAAAGAAAAGCAACTTTCTGTTTGTTCTTTTCCCCAAGAGCAAGGATAAAGATCCGCATTTGCATATTCTCACCCAGCAACACAGCAAACGCAGAAAGAAACTTGCCAGAGGTCCAGAAATGTTTTAATTATAAATGACTGAATTAAGAAAAAAGACGCCTTAATTCTCTCAGCTGCCTATTCAGCCGTGTGCACCAATGAAGATAAAAAAATAATGTGCTGCTGTCTGTGTCTAGAGCCTTTCTCATTTCATTTCTTTATTCCTTCCAGAATTGTATTTTTTTTAACCATCTATTCATGTTACATTATTAACGACTGATAAAAATAGCGCTTCCTTAATTACACCAACCAAAGGTTTAGTGTTAGAAATTGGCTAATTTGTCATCTTACATTTTTAGCCAAAATGTGAGTCTTCCACACTGAGAAAACCTGGTTCTGCTCATCATGTTCCAACCGATAAGCTGAAAAGTTGAAAAGCAGACACAGTTTCACAATGTTGGCCAACGAGTGCTGTTGCCGACAACGAAACGGTGCAACTCTTTCACAGGCCTGCTTTGCACAAGCTGCTGTCTTTCATAAACCTTTCGCTGGAACAGTGTTGCCACCTGACTTGCACATTTGCCCTAAAAAAGGGGAAGTTCAGCAACACAAGAGTGACTAACGCATATGCAAGTCATGCAGCCGCTTTAGCTAAATTTGTTTCTTTTAACAGGAGAAATTAATTGCTATAGGCAAAATCACTTTGCTTAATTTATCCAATATAGGCTGCATTAATTAGCAAGCCTAGTCTTTTGATTTGCAAGTCAAACATGGATGCTGGTTAGTGGGAATAAACATGAGGGAGGAAAGGGGGATTTTTGTGACACATGAAGTCCTGTCATGTCTTTGAGTGTGAATTTTTATAAGTGCAGGGAACACAGAGCGAGATAAAGTAAATTTTTTATAAGGTCTTTGCTCTGATATTTGAGTTACATCAATTCTCTAGCAGTGCAGCTAAATCTCTGCCTTTTTGTGCTTCACAAATAGATTGAAGGTTTCATAAATATCAAATCTCTCTTCAGTACAGAATTAGCAGGTTCAATTTAGGCCACTAAACATATTTTAGACTTTGAACAAGAGGCACACAACTGCAGTCCATTAGCAGTGCGCTGCTGACAATTAGCTCCAAACTAAATGTTGGTGGCTAATGGTTAGCCAGTCAGGATATTGCAGCGTTTTTGTTTCTTTCTACCGAAACCAGCACCCAAAATGCTTCCATGTGAACATATAAGGAGCTTATTGAAAGCTTTTGTAGCTGAATGTCGTCTGTCAGGCTGTCTTCCTTCAAACTATAGTCTCAAACACAGACACAAGAAATCTGTGTTTGATGAAAAACAACGCTACAAAACAAACCCAAAGCTCTTTAGTCCTTCTGAATGCCATCCTATTTAACATGTACATAGATATTTAAAGCCGTAGAACGTTGTTGTGTCCGACCATCCGCATCGGAGAAGCCTGTAGCATGCTATCGTCAGCTCAAGGCTGCTATTTCTAATTAAACCTCTGGGGAACTTCTTTCTGTCGGAGAGCCACAGACACTTTCTCAGCCCTGCAAATCAAGGATAAGAGCCTTTTACAAGTAATGAACCAGAGGCCCCACTTTTTAAACCCTCGTAAAGCCAGCAGGCTGGGGCATTTTCACTTTAATGAGAGGAAGCGATTGAACTGCTGGGTCACGCTGTTGCTTTTTCAGCTTTCGGATTAGAGCTCAGGTGTGGGAAGAACGCTGCAACAAGGCCTCAGCCTGTGTCTATTGGTAGGAAACACTGAATTACACAATTGAATAGCTGTGATATTGTATCGTACTGGTGTTTCCCAAACAAGCATATGAGGTGGTGCTGGCCGATGCGGCTTAAAAATAAAATCAGACTATTTTTCATATGAGATACCATTTCTGATTTTAATTGACTTTCTCTCTCCCTTTCTTTTCTAAAAAAAAAATTACAAATGACAGAAAATATTGAAAAAGTGGCTTTTGTTTCAATCATCCCTTCAGGGAGTTGTACGATGGAGTTTTAGGGACAGACTGCAAGAATTTTTCTTTGATTATGAGGTTATTGTCACAACATAAGCAGGATAAAAATGAAATTTTACCAGTGGAATGTCTTAGAATTACAAGAAAAAGATGTTTTGATGAGGAAAAAAGCTTGAATAATATATTTTTTTCATGTTGGAGTTTTCATAAAATTATTCCTTAGTTCTCCAAATATTATGACTTTATTCTGCTACACTCTTTTGTATTATTTCAACTTTATTGTCATTTGACTTTATTCTCTTTTTGCTCTGACTGTACTCCTGTAGCATCATGACTTTATTTTCGTTTTCTAAAACAAGAAACGTAGCCTGACGCTTATGTTTATTTCATCGTAATGTCGAGTTGACCTGAATTGAAAGCCCAGATAAATAGAAGCTGTGAAGAACTCTTGTCAAACAAGATGGTGGGATCTGGGCTTGCTGACATCACTCTGAACTATGAAAACCTCAGGAGTGCATTGGTGGAAAAACAAAGTCCAGATTTTCCAAAAATGAAATCTTCAAAAATCAAAATTTTGATTAATTAATAAAATTAATTTATTGTTTTTACACATCAGCACTTTCACTGTAAATTCAAATCTGAAATAACATGGTGAAAAGAGAGCTCTTTTACCTATTAGTAATGTTAAAGCTGCACACAAAGGCTCGCTTGTCTTATGCAGCGCATCTTTGGGGACAGCTGGCGTGCACGGCGGGGAAGGAGGCAGCCTTCATTTACCAAAAACCAAGCCAAAATGTCACCGTATGACTGCCGGCAAGTGCCTCCCTTACCTTGCCAAAGTTCCTGACATCAAAAAGGTCGAAGGCGTCGAACAGTTCGCTCTTCTTCATTCCGAATGAGTTGCTGCAAGTCACCAGGAACGTCCGGATATTCTTCAGGCACAGGAACTGCATTTGGAGGACAAAAAATATATATTAAAAACGGTTAATCGCTGTGTGGCTCCCGATCAACAAAGGAGCTGCGTGGCATTAATAAATGATCCAGCCCATTATTATTCTATTATATCTCACTTTCTTCTCTAAAGGGTATTCACATGTGGTGGAGCTGCTCTGCTAGTTTTGCCTGTGAGCTTCAATGTGACTGTCTAATTAGACAATGTAAAAAGACGCTGCCTCTGAAAGCTCTTGGGTTAGTGTTTATAGCCAACATGAGAGCATTTTGTTTTATTAGAATAATAAAACAAAATGTCATACGAGGACACTGGAGTGGTACTATAAGAAAAGTCTAAATACATTCAAATGTTTGACGCATTACCCCAATTTCAAGTTTTAAAGCATAAAACAATGGATCCAAATGAGCTTGATCTGTGTCTGTCATTAGAAATATTTCTATTGGCTTTGAAAAAGAAGTGTGAAGTTTACAACTGTGTAATGGACCGATTGTTTAGCAGCTGACAGTTTTTAGACTGACTTGCTGAATTGTCGTTCAAACAGTTTGATGTAAATGAAGCAATAAGGTGAATTTTTAGATTAGCTTTGGTTTTTGAATTGTTCTGACTATATGCAGTGGCAAAGGCATTGCTAAAAATAACACAAAAATTACAGTAGCATCTTTATCCCAATAAGTATCTCACCACTGCACTATGCCACTGTATAGGCAGTCAATGTGAAATGCCAAAAATGTTAAGTTCTCGAAATTCTCCTCAGTAAAAAAGCTTGTGAAAAAAATCTGTACTTGCATCTGACACTGATTGCAAAAGGTAAAAATGAGATAAATCTGTAAAAGAAATCCAATATTTCCTCTTTCCAATCAGATTGGAGGTCTTACAAGGATATTATTGTTCAGTTTCATTATAACGTAGTCAGGTTTTTGAGAGAAGGAGACTGTAAATGTTTTATAATCAAACACAAAAGGACAGAACTTACAAAATCAACTGAGCTGATTCCTTTACAAAGCTTTCATTGCTTTGAGCTGAAAGCAATAAAAACAATGCTGTACTTTCACGTGCTAAGCTGTTAACATCTAAATAATATCTACCTCCAACATAAAGAGTAACTCAGCGAAGATGCTTCCCAGGGCTGCTTTGCAACCTAAAACCTCGACTCTAAACTTGGCCGAGAGCTGGCCACGTTAAACCAGAAGTATCAGCACTAAAGCCAAGCACACACAAGGGCCTAAATCCATGCTCTCTGAGCTAATTCACATTCTTCAGAGCTGCAGCCAGGGTTAACAGGAATGAAGCAACAGTGTGCAGTTGGCCAACACGCCGTGTGTCTGCGACTTCCCGTAAAATAAAGGCCAGAAGCGCGCCTCTGCTGATAGACTGGTTTGAGGGGAGTCGTGTTTTTTCGCTCCACTTCGCTGCCTCTGCTGGATCGCCTTTGACGGATGACTTCATCCTTGGGTGTAACCAACCAACAATGTGTTTGTGGCGTTTTCCCCTCTGCGTTTGCTACAGCCGTTTTAAACTGTGCCCTAATAAAACAGAGTATTGTGGGGAGCAAAGAGAGGGGATGTCGCTGTAAAGTCTTACAGCTTATCAGCTGCAGTTCGATGGCTGTGGCTCTGTGGGGAGCAGTTCATTTCTCTGGCTCTCCGCCGTACCTAGAAGACATCTGAATAACAGAAAGGACTTACAATTTTGGCCGCATCGTGCTGTTTTAATGCAGATATTAGTTTAATTTAATATCTTATTAAAAGTGGAAGCAGTTTGGCTCCAAATTAGGTGCTTCAAAATATGATTAGGGACTACTTTCAGAGTCTGAGGGGTTTAGAGAGTCGTAGTAGAGGAATTATCCCCCCCACCTCCATTTTTTTCTGTTCCTGCACCACCACAACAATCTTTAAAAATCTAAGCCCGTATTGACATTTTTTAGACATAATTTCTCTCACTAGGAACTCTCCAATTAGCTTCCTTCTGATGACAGTTCTTCGGGATTGTTCTTTAGCAAGACAAAAAGAGAGAGAGAGAAAAAAAGGTCTTCCAGGAAATAGATTTCATTGGCGATTTCCTGTTTCTCAAGCAAGAGCTCATGCTGAGGTGTCCATATTTAGAGAACTGAATGGGTTTGACTGTTTAGGAGGAAAATAAGTCAGTAAGTGTCAAATCAGGAAGCAGCCACGCCTATTTTATTATACACTGGAGCAGGATTTTTTTATTTATTTAATTTTTTTTGGAGGGGAGGGGGTGTAACTTTTTCATGATAAATGTAAAATACCTCCCAAAAACAATTGAATTGCACTTTAGCAGACGGATAGGAACCCCCCGCCCCCGTTGAGACACCAGATAAGCGTGAATCAGCAAACAAAAAGTCAAGCAGATATTATTGAATGTTTACACTTGTAAACATCACTTGCTTTTATCAGACAAGCACATCTTGTCTGCCCGGAGCCTCCGGAGTGTCCCAAAGGACGCCGGTGTATTATCTGAGGGAAGCAGCTTCTCAGAGCGCAACAAATATGAAAGACGGCGTGTCATCTGCACCGAGCCAAAGGCTGAAGAACGAGGGTGGAGGGGGGATCACATTAAAAAGGGATGTTGCAGCGTGAGGCAAACCTCTAGCTGTTCCACATGCAGCTTTTCTTTGACGTGAGGGACTCTCTGGGGCTCACCAGCTGAACGGCCGAGTGGGCAGTGTGGACGTGCGAAGGCGCTGTTGGCACGAACCAAATGTCTGAAGTAGAATCTAATGTTGAAGGAATTTTTTGTATTTCACTTTTCTTTTCTTTTTTTTTTCTTGGATAAACAAAAGATTTCTGATGGAAGCTGGAACATTCATGTACACAGCTAAAACCAGAATTTTACTGTATACCGAATAAAAAGACACATGGACTTTTATTTTCTCACCATCTAAAGTTAAATCAGACCAAACATCTCGTTTTAGGTCAGTTAAGATGACCAAACTTATTTCGTCTTGCAAAATGCCACAATAATCAGAGAGAGAATGTGACAAACATTGTTTTTCCTTTTCCAAAATCTGAAGTCTTGTAGATCATTTTCTATGAAACTGGTTGACAGCGGGCACTTTTGCAATACCAAAAGAACAATGAATAACAGTAAGAGACATTATTCTAAAAGATAATAATAATAGTAATAATAATAATAATAATAATAATAATAATAATAATAATAATAATAATATAGTGGAGGTGAGATTAAGGAAGTTTCCCCTTGAATAGCTAGAATCTGAAAGTGCTAAACACCCTCTCGAAAAAATATGTATGTTAGTACCAACAGTGGAAATCATCTTGGCACTAAGCTAATGTCTACAGCAAGTCAAGCAGCACTGCGTCTAAGTATTTCAGCTTCCCAAGCTGCATTTTCTTTTGAGTATTTTAGAAAAAAAATTGCAAAAAACAAGAATTTTCTGACGCCACATTCACTGAACCGCAAATAGGCGGTGGTGCACGGGAATTTCTTTATGCTAGTGCTACTTTTAGCAGTAGCATTAGTAATGTTTGAAATGTTTGTATAAATACTTGAAAATACTCAAGCAATGTTTGTAGGCCTCAAAGCAACCTTAACCACGATTATTGGCCGGTGATCTGAGAAAAGCCATCGGAACAGAAACCGTACTTCATCCAATGCGAACGCAGCCAACGGTGTGAACGGACCCGTTTTTGTCTTCCGATGCAACCAGCCTTCTTCGTACACAAGGAGGAACTGAAGATTTGGATTTTGTTTAGATAACAGCGTTAACGTCCCAGCTGGAGTCTGCAGAACACATAGTGAGATGTACCCAATGAAAAGGAAGGGACCGTTTATGAAAGAACAACATGTGCAGGAACCCAACAAAATCTCACCTGCAGCACATTTTCAAACCCAACCATGATAAGAGAGCAGTCCTTGAGTTGGATACGAGGCCGTGCTCTGTTTCTGTAATATCCATAATAAGCATCCCAGTTTCTGCTTATGTATTCTTTGACACAAGTCAAAGCTCCATAGCAACAAGCTGGGAGCTTTTATGGCCCCAGTGTGTTGGAGGGCATAATGAAATCCTGTCCTCTCGCGGATGTGCGCTCGTGAAAAACAGCAAAGACAGTTTGGCCATCTCACTGCTCGGATCTCGTTGAGAATTAACTAATGAGCATAAATGGATGCGAAGGGATTTAAAGCTTGAAACTTAAATTTGATTTGGCAAGGCTTTCAGTCTCATTACAGATCCCGGCCACGTTGTGAGCCAGCTGCGATCAAAGTTGGATGTTTACGTTCTGCTCTTAAACGCCACGAGCGAACGCCGCTCATGATGGAGCTTCTTTTTTTTATAATGACATATCGCAGGCCGGTCACATCCATGTCATGTAGGAGCTTTTGTCGGCCGTGTAACCAGGAAATGGGAGGTGGAGGGTGAAAGAAGTTCTGCTGACGCCGACGAAAACACTGTCCTCTCCCCTCTCACTGAAGACACTCGTCATCTCACTTATCTTAATAGAATAATGTCAACATAAAGCAGCAGTCAGCAGCTTTTTCACTCCAAAAATATACTGTGGCAACTGATTTCACGCGTCATTCTGAGGAAAAACCCACAGACTTGAGGCCCAGCAGCAGCAGCAGCAGCAGCAGCAGCACATGACTGGAAAGAACTCAACAGCTGCTTGTTTGAGTCACTTTTTCCATTCATTCACAACTGCTTGTATGAACAGTTCCTGACACCTTTTTTTTTTTGGCTTATCAAGTGGCCATTTCTCTTAAGAGTTTCATGCTCTGGTTATCGGCCTCTTTAGGAATAGAAAATAATTGGCTCCCAAAGTCGATCTGTGTACGGTTAAGCTCAAAATTATTCATACCGTTGGGAGGATTTACACTTTAAGTTATTATAATTCAACAAAGGCGTTTGTGTGAGGGAGGAAGTGAAATCTCTCAAAAGACAATAAAACGGGAATCATTTCTGTTTAGATGTGCATGTTTGCTTAAATTTGCAATTTCACAAATGATTTATGTCCTTCTTTTGGAAATAGCTGATGAAAAAAATATTTACTGGCAGTATATCCTCTTGCATAGCCTAAGCCACTGTTTACAACACAAAAAATTGTGGGTTACACGTTTTTAAATTACTTTTTTTTTTCTTTACTGAAACAAATTTCCTAAGATCCTTGGCAGAGGTGAAATGTGCCTTCACTGAACATGTTTTGTAGCCTTCATACCAAACCATTGTTTTGTACGAAGCTTTTCTAGCCAATGGCTAATTCCTCGTTTGGTTATTTAGTGTTATTAAGCTAAACGGAGAGATGGCTTCTGTCCTGCAGTGCCTACAGCTCTGAACAATGATGAGCCAGTGAATAGCAAATTAGATCTGACAGCTGACCTAAATTGATAATTAATAAGATATTATCGATTTGTTTGTCGTAATAGCATGTCTACAGCTGGCCAGTGTTATCAGCAATGCTGAATCCTCTAATCAGTTAATAGGGCACATCCTCAGTCAGTTGTAGTCAACAAAGTACTTTATAATATGATTTAATGTTGCTTGTTCTTGTATGTGTTAGGTATGATGTTCTCTTAAATTTCCAAAAGTGTTATTATAAGAGATGCATTCATCAAATGACCAGATAGCAACAAATTTTCTCTCATCAGCTCTGATTTTTATTTTTATTTTATTTTATTTTAAAACTTACGAAATGCATCAAAACTGCAAACTCACACTATTTTCCATAGAGCCTAATGTGATGCAGTTCTGTTAACTTTAATAAAAATTGGGGCATAGTTTAGCAACAAACACTAAAGTGAAATTTAGAATTTCTTACTTTTCTTTTAGATTCACGTCTATTTTATCAGGAAACTGCAGCACATCTCCTTTCTTTTATGGAATTTAGTAAAAAGGGGGGGGGAAAGTGGAACTGACTAAAACTGGAATTGATTAAAACTGGAATTGGCATGTCCAACCTAAAATAAATCCGGAAACAGATATCAACCAGAAAAAGATTTTTGTCTATGCCTAAACGATTTAATTTACATATGGTTACTAATTCCCACACTGACACTTGAGAGAGCAATCGGAGGAAAAAGTGAGGATGACAGCTTAGGTCATGTTAGCATTTTTTTGCTTTGGATTCTCCATCAACACTTTCTGTCCCTTAAGATGAAGGACAACAACACACACTTACTCCTTTTTCTTTCATGTTCATTTCATCTTCTGACACAAAGGCAAAAAGGAAGGAAAAAAAAATCCTGTACCTCCCCCATAACACGAATAAGTGTCCCAGGAGCCATTTTCCCATTAAATCTTGACTTTAACCTCAGTGACCCCCTATATACACAAACCTTACTCCCTCCCCCCTCTATATACAGGGTTTGCATTAGTATTACTGCCTGAGATGTGAATTCTCCCGGCGATGGCAACACAGGTCAAACTGTTTGGCTGAACTGTGGGTTCGTACGTGGCTTAAAAGAAGGATTAGAGGAAATTAGTGTGGAGGGAAAGTGGGTAATTGAATATCACTGAAACCAACTCTAAGATCAGGACTAAACGGGATGTACGTCAAGAGAGAGACAGCCAGAACTGTGAGCAAACACTGAGCAAACTCCCTCTCCTCCCCCCTTTGGTTCTCTTGAAAAATTGTGTTGAAGGAGTGTGAATGATGCTTTTTGAGCTAAATGACAAAGAGGGGTCAAGTGCCGTCTGACCTCTATAAGTGCATTTTGTGTGTGGACACACGGTGATGTTCACTGGGACAGATTGAGGTTTCAGGAGGGTAAAAATACAAATAAGGGATGTGACTTTGTTAAGATTCATATTTAACGACACCATGACTTTTCTTTGTCCTCCACCTCTATAAAACTATGTTAGGCTCTGCAAAAATACGTGTGCACAATATATGTCACTGTACCAAATCGTCACTGTACAAATGTAAGTTAAAGAGACACAATTAAGTTGTTTCTTAAGCACTCCACTCCAAATTAATGCAAAAATGCCTGGTAGGAATGACTAGGAATGTGGAATATTGTATAGTTCACTTTAAATCAGGATATTATAACAAATCATCATCTTATGACCATCTTGATAAACCCTAGCTGATCATTTTGAGTAATTGTTGAGGGTTTTTTTCTTGGCCTAGAAAAAAATGTCTATTTTAAGCAAGAAAAGACAGGATCTTAGATGCACTTAAAAAAAACAAAAAACATTTGCTATATCTAGCAAAGGGTCAGATCCAAATTTGTGTGCACTAAAGTCTGCTCTTAGTAAAAATCGATGCATATTTGTGGTCATATCTATTATAGAATAAACTGTGTGACTATATGGTTAAAAAAAACTATTTACTGTTTATACCTGTGTGCAACAAACAACTACGAGATCTGAAAAGTATAACAACATACCATTTTTGATGTTTCTGAGATAAAACCTAAAAGATTACTCTCTTCTTGGCCGGACGGACTAATGAGTCGCAGCTGATGCTAACTTTTAATAGCAGCACAGATGTTACACTCAGAAAACACAAACAGTTTCTTCAATAATTACTAACATATAGTAGTACTCACTGTAGACAATGCTAATGTGACCAATATAGAATAATTTACATCAAATATAAGCATTTTTTGCTTGAGTGGTTTTAAAAGGCAAAGTTAGCCTGTTAGGCTAGCTATTAGCTTCTGAGAACTTCTTAGATAATCTACATACTCACAGCAAAACAACATCTTTCTACAACAAATTAATCTTTAAATGTTTTTTATTTTAAAGTGAATGAATCAGGACATGAATTTTGAGTTTCTGTATTCATCTTGTTACTACAGAATCCCTCAAAAACAAGAGTTAATTGTTCTTCCGTTGTGGTTTCCATGAGCGTTTATTTCCCATTAAAGCAGACGGTGAAAGCATTTGGCATTTGCATTTGTTTCTTTTTGCTGTTTTACCGTATCCATACCAAACTGTGACCCAAAAACCGAGGTACACATCAAACCATGGCTTAGGTATCTTGTTACACCTCTAAAAAAACACATAGGTAAAAATAGGTATGTCCTTGTCCCCATTTCTTACACTGTACAATACATGTATCAGGTCATGGCTATTCATGCTCATTGGAGGGATTTTTTTTTTTTTTTTTGTTGCATTTTTTTATTACGCACTGCACCTTCTTGTTTCTAAACAGATAGCTGACTCGTTCAGAACAGGACACCTGACACATAAATGACCCAGCTGGAAAAGTCATGAACTCCTTAATCTCCTGAACTGCACAGGGCCTTATCCGTGTCTATTCTGGGTCCAGGCACGGAGATATATGGGCCTCATTCACCCACAAGGTACCGTCTAGGCAGCACAATTCATTTCTCCCCAGCCAGAGGAGGTTTAGTTTGTCATCACTCTATGGCCAGAGTTTATCGCCACTGTGACTCTAACAGCAAAAACTGCAGATGAATGCAGCTGGTTATGAATGTGAAATCTGTTTCTCTGCATTCTGTCTTCTGTTGCTTTAGCTAAATAGTAGTAAATTAGCTCACATTTACTATTTACTACACACAAAATTGATAAAATAAATTCTCAAAAGCATAACATACGTTGAGGTTCTCTTCTGATGTCAGGAATAAGTTACCAGCTTGTCACTTCTGATGAAGCTCGTTATCAGAAAAAAACCGATAGCAATATTGACTTTTTTTTAAGAGCTTGAAGAGCACTTAGCAGTGATTAACTGTAGCATCCAACAAAGCAACGAAATAAAATTAAAAAAACGATTTAAAGGCACCAGCTCTGAATGTTTCCTAATAAAATCATTATATGCACAATCTATAATTTGATGCGCAGTGAAATTTACTTAGATGGCTCCGGTTCAGGGTTGTTACCTTACTGACGGACTGAAAGGTCAGCTTGCCCTGAGCAAATGTGCATAAACAACTAAGATGCAATATGGCCACAAAAGCTGCTGGTGAATAAACTGTGGTGACACGGTGGAACGAAGCCGTGTCACTGCATTATGCCGCGCTGGAATTGTAAAATTGGAAGGCTGCGAAGCATGGTACCAGTGCGGGGCATGCATGGCTGCGGTAACGTGGTGTTTACACGCTGACAGGTGCAATCCTTTCAACAAAGTGAATCAAGAGGGCAGCGGCGCTACTGCAGCTCTGACAGGCTGCGCCCTACGCGTGTCCACTGCATACCAATGCCCTGCCGCACATAGTCTGCATACGGCATACTGTAGTGGAAAATAATCGGTACGTGGTTTGATAACCGAAGTCTGACTGTGAATGCTGAACAGGCCTTCTCAAACCAGCAGAAGCAAATCAGGAGATAAAGGAAGTAGCAGAGCAGAAACGTAAGCAGCTTGGAGAGGTTTTAAGATTTTATGATGTCTCTGAAGCGAAATGGGTTAACTGGGAAGTTCCTACAATGCTTTGTAAAGCACAATAACACATGGCACGGAGTCAAAAAGCCTGACTGCATGAAGCTCCACAGCCTTCACTCAGTTGGGAGGCACACGTCGTGAAAATTAGGCTTTAAATCTCAAATGCAACCTCCTTCCAACCAGAGTTGGGTGATGTGATAATATCACGTCAAGGAAAATTAAAATGTGAATGAAATGTAGCCTACGAAGAATGTACTTCTCCTGTCACTCTTCTTCTCCTGCCATTTTCCAGCAGTATTAATTACAGTAATGTCCATTGTTTAGATAGGGGACTCCAATGGACAAGCAAATTCTTGCAAGCAAAGAAAGAAAACAGAAGAAGAAAGATAAAACCTCAATAAATTGGGTAGTCTCGTACATAAAAATCAATTGGCGACCAATTCAGAGTTTGAGCTACGATGTTTGGTGACTAACCAGAAACCTGAAAAGCAGATGTTTCTCCAATCAGCAAATGCAACATACAAAGCTCCAACAGGCAACAAGCTTTAATGTGAAAGATGTTACTAATTGGCTCAACACACGGGGAGTGACGAACCAGAGCAGAAGCGACATTTTCCACCATTCCGGGTGAACCCAAAACATGGGATGCGATAGCGATAGAAGTGACATAAGCTTAACGTTTTTTCAACTTTCTTGTGTCGCATCGCTACACAAGACGTCTATGTGCACGAGCTTGAAATTTCACAGGCCCGAATCTCGCCGGTCGAAGGAGGAAAAAGCGATCGTCCCTTCATGGCACAAGTTCCATAGGAAATGAATGGAGAGAGAGCGATGTCGCTCCCCGTGTGTCTTTTAAATGCTGTGGTCTTAAACATTTGATCAGCTCAATATCTTATTTGCAGTTTAGTTCTTTCCAATAAATTGCTTACTCAATTTTTTTGTCTCCGTCCCATTTCTGCATTTTGCATTTTGAAGCTGTACTCCAGACTTTCTTAATATCCCACATTGCGAAATGTAAACTCTTGCCATTTTCAACTTGTCTTAAAATTTTCATCAGTATGCCAAACTAAATACTAAATATAATGATAATATACCCCCGAATTAATACCCCAAATATTATATTTCAAAACTCTCTTAAAAAAAAGAAAAACATGGTAATCAGAATGTGTAGTGCAGAGCCCACTCCTGCTTATAGATCCTTATAGGACTTTCCTTCTTCTACTAAACCCAAAAAGCAAATTAAGTCATCTCCTCTTTGTCTTTCTCATCCTCCCACACTAACTTTTGTCTCTGCTGCAGGAGAATGACGAGCGAGTCTCGGAGGCTTTGAAGTTCAATGTGCGGCGCGTTCACTCTGTGAAACCAGCTTTTCTCTTCTTACTTTCACATCGCAAAATCTTTGTCTCAGTTCAATAAATTAAACGCATGCGGCTGCATTATGCAGAGCATTTGGGATACAGCTGCTTCGGCCTTCAAGAGTCAGTTGGGGATCAGCTGAAATCACGCATTTGCAGCGGCAAAGTTCAGCAGAAAACAAACAAAAAATGTATGCATTATGGATTAATTCACAGAGTGGAATCTGGAGGACAGAAGGAAAGTTGCATCTGTAGTGCAGCTATGAAAGAGTTTGGTTTTGTTGAGGTTTTCAAGTCACATCTGTGTTGAAATTTGGAATTTCAATGCTTGTGTCATTTGTTGCCAGGAGTATGTTTGACACCCGACTAACTCAGACGCTTTCTCTCACTTTCACTTTCCAAAAATGCAGAAATTGTCAAGGTTGACTCGATAGAGCAAAGAGTAAATATTTTATTTATTTATTTGTTCTTTCTGGTGCATCAGAATAGTGAGGAGTGTTTATTTTTTTCTTTTACTTTTCATTGTGCCTGACGTTTTTGGTCTTAATTTGATTGAGGGTATGTTTTAGTTTCACTTCCTTCCTGTATTCCATTTCCTGATTTCCTGCTCTTGTTAAACCTCGAGGCTGCACCGTTCGAGGGGCTTGGACTTGGGCGGGGGGGATTGCTGCTGCGCTGTCCGCCCTTTTTCCTGTGTCATGGAAAAACTAGGTAACAGTGAGGAGAAAAAGGGCTCCAATTGAAAGTTTTTGATTCCAAAGTCACCCAAAGAGCTCCTTTGTAGCTCTACTTTATGGCCGCTTTATAAGAATCGCTTTATTTGAAAAGAAACTTTGTACACTGTTACGATTTACACGCACGCAAATAAGGTTCCCTTTCTTGCAAAAACAAAACAAAAACCCCAGCATGTGTGCCTTTTTCATCATGCAGTCTGCTAGTTTCACCATGGCAAGCATTCCCCCGGTTCCTCTAAAAGCTAAACCTCTGTTTTCGACTCAGCTGAGACAGAAAGCAACTGCTGATTATGTGGCGCTTTTCGCTGCCAGCGAAGCAAGGGCCTGCGCACGTTGTGGTCGGGCTTTGTCTAGACTTTGTAATTGGGTTCATAACAGCGCCGTAAAATTCTGATCAAAAGAGGCTGAATGAGGATTTTTTTATTTTTTTTGCTTGAGCCCCTAAACTGAAACTTTGAGCTCTGTCTTGCAAGCAACAAGTGTTGAAACAATGTCAGGGATTTGGAGTTCAGTCAGCAATTGAGTATTTTATGTATTTCTAACAAGCGGGTATTCATTCAGAGTATTCATTATCCAATTGACACGTGTGGAGGGAAACTAACTCAGTCTGCACATCGCTCTACATACACGACAGTGGCTGCGTCGTGCTGTGGGGATGCTTTTCTTTTGCAGGAAGCAGAAAGCTGGTCAAAGTTAATTGGTTAATTGCTGCACTTAGAACAGGACAATGCTAGAGGAAACCATGTTTGAGGTTCAGTCGAAGCTCAACTACCGTCACATCTACAGTGAAATGTGTTAGCTCAAAGAAATGCATGCCACAATCTCCACTTTTTTTTTGTATTTGTAAAAAAGACATTCGTCATTTTCTTTCAGCTTTACTGTAGTGGCGTAGTGCGCAAGTCTTTGTCTATTTTCTGCTAATGTCGAAAAGACACAATTTTGCAATTGCAGTTTTCTTTAAATAAGAAATGAAATGAAAATCACACGTGAATAGGCTTGTTCACGTGATGAGTCATTAAAAATCATGGCAGCAGCAGATGCAAACAGTTACATGGGATAACATTGATAATTCAGTGATGACGCCAACACTCATCATCTATCAGACAATCAGAGGACGTTGGCGTCAAATTCAGGAGCTGGAGAGACAAGCCTCTTATAGTTTGGAGGAAATTGTAGAAGACGATTTCACGGAAGAGCTATGGATTCAACAAGTTCAAGTGACACCCAACTTTTTATGAACTGTGAGATGCAGTGAGAGCTCTGGTAGAGTTATCTGCAAAAATAAAAAAATAAAAATGAAGACAAACTGTAACTTCCTGTCGTTTTCTTTGTGGTTTTCGCGAGTAGCAACATCCGGATGTCGACCCTGTGAATTGTGTATTGCAGTACCAATACTGTAAAACTACAGTATTGGTACCGTATCTGTAGCTTTTCAGCCGAAAAAGCGCAAAAAATATTTACAAAAAATATAAATGTATATATATATTTTTTTTTTTTCAAAATTGCAGTGTTTCCATCCATCCCTTTTCTGTACACCTTTGACCCTAGTGGGGTCAGCAGGGGTGCTGGTGCCTATCTCCAGCGAACGTTTCGGGCGAGACCCGGGACAGGTTGCCAGTCTATCACAGTGCATTGTTTCCATTAAGCAAATTTATTTTCAGAAAAATTCTATGGTCAATGAAAATGCACCTAATAATGCACTCCGGCCTATCACAGATAATGACAGAAAGCGACATCATAGTTCCATGGTTTTTGCATGACAAAATGTTGAAAAAGTTCATCTCATTGGTAGACTTAAGTAATAACACCTACACCTTTCTCTATCAACAAACAGGCCTTTTAAACCAGTGGTGCCCAAAGTGGGTCCTTGAGGGCCGGCATCCTGCATGTTTTAATTCTCTCCCTGGTTTAACAAAACCAGGGATCAAATGATGGCTCGTTAGGAGGCCTATGAAGAACATCGGCATGCTGAAAAGGTTGTTACTACCACTAGGGAGAGAACTAAAACATGCAGGATGCCGGCCCTCAAGGACCGACTTTGGGCACCCGTTTTAAATCCAATCAACGCACCACGAATGAGAAGCAGCGCATCCCGATTCCAGGACTCCACATGTGAAGTCTCCAGAGCTTCATATGCATTGTACTTTAATTAAGCAGCCCACCCCAGCGAAGCACACAAAACCCCCTCCAGGTCCCTTTATGTCCTCTGAGGTGCCTCAGTGGAGGGCCAGACACACTCTTCTTTTTTCTTTTCACTGCCTTTGTCTTCTCCATCTCACGACTCCCACTGCTGAGGCCACGGCAGCGTCCCATGTGTTATTATCGGCCAATGATAAAGTAGCTGCCACAGCCCTCATGCATTATGCAGGATGAAAGGAAAGGAACTCCTCCCCCAGTTATGTAAATCAAACTTATTTTGTAGGGGGGGGGGCTGTGGATCTTGACATCAATTTCTCCACCCCCAGCCCCCAATGATCTCCTCACTGGAGGAGTCGGTACCACAAAGGCAGTGTGTCAGTATGTGAAAGAAGATAAAACAAAAGCAAACCCTAATTATGCTGAGCTACTGATACACATTTAACTTGAGGAAGGATATGAAATCTTATGAAAAATCCTCTAAAGTAAGCCTGGAATTTATAAATAAGGATTGCTATGACATACTGTTTGATTTGTACACTACAGCTAGCAAAAAAAAAAAAAAAAAGGAAATGTCAACTAGTATCACCTGCAGCAAAAACTTGTATATCCTATTTTTAAATCTCTTAAAAAGTTCTTGGGCCTTCTGCTCAAACTGCAGCTCCTTCATGTTCTCAATAAAGGAATAATTTCATTGTTATTAGTGAACAATTAATATCTTACATAGAGCAGCTATCGCTCTATGGCTAACAGCTAGCATATTGCCCCAAATTATAAGCGGACTTCTACCCTCCAATCTTATGCAAGTTTGTAAAAACATTATTTATTCTTCAACACTTTAAACCATTACGGAGTTTCCATTGAGTGGTTATTAACGCATAAAGCAAGGATTATTTACACTGGAATTGGAGGTTAGAGGCGGTGCGCCACCAGTGATCTTCCTGAGTGAAACGTGTGCTGAGATTGGATCATGTGAAGCGTTTCCGGTAAAAGCAATGTCCGACATAGGAAGTATTGTGCAGAAATGAAAAATGAACTTTGTAAATAGCAAGAAAATTGTGCTTGATTATTTCTTTGTTGTAAAAATACTTATTGTGAATTAATATTACAACATTGGAAACTTGAAACTTTGCTAAATCCTCCAAATGTCAACACCAGGCAACTTATCTTGCTACTGACTCTTGTTTGGTGTTCTTCGTTGGTTTAGAAGATTAAAGTTTGAAGAAGCAAAACTTTTCGATTAACAAAGAGCAACTGCCTTAGTTGTGTGTGGGAGAACTGTACACTGCTCCTCCTGGTTCTGGACACAGGCTTGGTCAAACACTTCTGTGGGATAGCAACCCATTCTTCAACCAGCCTTTGCTGCAAGTCAGCCGATGTGGTGGTGCCGATCATTCTAGCTTTAACAGCACACTCCTGACTGATTCCACAAGTGCTCACTAACGTTGAGGTCAGGTCTCCAAAAAGGCTGTAGATGTAGTCACTGCTAAACATCGCTATAGACGGATGCACAACAATATCCAAAGACAGGTCTTGTTTTCCCAATGAAGGAGAGACTGTGCCAAACCTTCACCTGTTTTCACCTCAAGCTGTTTACCGCTGTCCGGCAGGATTTGGCAAGTTTTTTATGGACACAACCCACATACTCAACTCTGCTGCTGAATCCACAAACGAATCTCCATGCAAATGTGGCACAATTTCAAGGGAATTTAACAGGTTTTCCGGTGGTCTAAGATTAACTGACGGGAAGAAATAGTCCAGAAAAGCTAAAGGAAAAGCTTTACGTTCCATTTTCAGTGCCGGTTTCACTCAGGAGGGCAGACCACCTCCTACCTTCATTCCCCATAAAAAATAATCCCTGTTTTTAAGATTGGAGTTGTTTTAAAAAGGTAGAAGTCCAGTTTGTTTGACCACTTGTGGACCAGCTGCAACCTCACCTGCAACCCTAGCTAATCTGAATTAATACCATATGAAGATACAAAGAACACTATCTAGGGCAGGTAGGAGATTATAAGTCTATACCACCCTGCCATGAGTGAAACAAACTCTGTCTATATCTATAAATAACCCATTCTGGGTCTAGATAGGTTTTGTTCGTAAACCACACCATAGATGAAAACTCTTCTGCATTTCCTGTTGTTATGGTTGTCACGAAACACGGTATGCCTCTTTACTGGCACAGACATTGTCTCTGTAATACCTTTTAGATTACCACCAAATGGGCTTAATAGACTCCAATCTGGTTTTGACTGAAATCTCCAACTAAACATTCTCAGATGGACACAGACATCCACGGCTCCCCAGTGACACTTAAAACCTCCGTGCAATCTCAAATTGCACACTCACCCCGCACGCTGCAGTCAAACAGCAGACACGCAATTTGATTGTGAATGACCGTGCCACCGAGGTTAATGCGCTTCTTTCCAGGAAGCAAACCAGATGTCCCGTTTGATCCAGCATGAGATACATCACAATACTGTATTCATGATTTGATTAGCTGTTTTGAATAAAATTTGAACCTTGCATGTTACAAGGCAACAGACTGCAATCAGAGCGTGTGGGGGTGTATTCCGCCTGTACGGGGTAATACTCTCAGAGCAGGTCTGCAGGCTCAGTAGGTGAGTGTCTATGACACTGTGTGCTGTCACGGAGCCAGACGGACAGATTCACCGTTAGAAAGACGAATATTAATCAGGTCCGGGCTCAGGCTGTCATGATATTGAGGCAGATGGTATCTGACAAACAGGGCCACGTGGCCATCCATCCATCCATCCATCTTTTTTTTCAGCAATCAAAAATAGTTTTAAAATAACTTACTCCAGCTGATTTTATAAGGAGTGGTCAGACAGCTTTGAGATGGCACACCACAATTAAGTCAATTTCAGGAGCCATAATAAAGTAATATTAATAATATGTGCAGCTCGCTATAGTTTGTCCACTTCGGTTTCATCATTCATGCTCATAAACCTTTTTCATCTTGGTTACAGGAAGAAATCTGTGGGGAGTCAGTCGGGGTGTTGTCCCCTGTTCCCTCTTTGGAGGCACCAGTTCACTCAGTTTCTGACTGTTTCATAAAGTATGTCAACTCTCTGCTAGTGACTTTAAACACATCACGTAAAAAAATAAAATAAAATAAAAAATCAAGAAGGGAAATTTGAGTGTTTCACTTGTATGTTGTTTGTATGCTAACTTTGAGAATATGAGTTTGATCAAGCGCACACCGTACTCCATGCAATTTTTCTCAAGTTCATGGTTTTGCACTTACTGTAAGCAACAGCAAAGTGAAAAAACAGCTACTACTTGCTGGCGGTAATGTTTAAGCGACAGTCCTTCCTTCGGAAATGGATTTGCACGCCAAAATTATGTGGAATTAATCCGAAACCCCCTCCTAAGTAGCTCACAGGCGGCTATTTTCAGATGTTTTCCGGCAACAGACCGCATATTGTAAGAATCTGTAAAAGTGTGAGTAGACATAAAAACGTTCGTAAATTTGTAGGAATTCGTGAGCCGAATTCTATAAACAAACCACTTAAACACAAATTAACTGGAACTACAATGTTGCCTTGCGGTGAAAATTGGTAAAACTGGACAAATTGAATAAATGAGCATAATCCCTATGGAGTCTGGCCATGTTGCCTTCATAGTGGCTACAGCGGAGGAACGGGAGTCGGGGAGGTAAGGGGAAAAGACGGGAGTCCGGGGGGCAACGTGTCTTTCTTTTTCTTTTCTTTTCTTTTTTTTTTTTACCTGTGACATTTGCGGCCGGAGGTTGATCTCCTTCAGGTTGATGCACTGGGGCTTGAGGTTGTTGAGCAGATGGCACAGGAGGACTCCATCCCGGAGGGTCTGAGCCAAGTCGAATACCTGCGCTGACTCCCATGTCACCCTGTGGTTAGTCGGGAGCACCTTGCAGTTGATCAGCCACAGCGCGCACTGCCTCCAATACTCCATCATTATCCTGTCTTCAGCCGGAGCGAGTTCTCACGGGTCTCTCCGTGTGTGCGTGCGTGTGTGTGCGTTCGCGTGCGTGTGCGTCTTATAGGCTCAAACTACTAACGGTTCGGCAACACCTCTCGCGCCTTTCAGTAGACCGGACCCATGCCGGATCCGTCCCGGCTTAAAACCCGACGAGGAGAGTGAAGGGAACCGCGGCGGATAGCTCCTGGGAGATGGGTGGCGGGCGCTCCACGGATGACGGGGTCCGGCGTGGCGAGGCTGAAGAGAGACTGTAGATGGAGTGCGTCCTGCACCCTGCCTTTCTCTCTCTCTCTCTGTTTGTTTCTCTTCCCTCCCCCTCACCCTGTTCACCTCTTCCGCTTGCCACACGAGCTCATTGAAATAGCACGACTTCACACCTCGCAAGCTTCAAAAGTGGGGTAAAGACAACATTGTTTTGTTTTTTTTTGTTTGTTTTTTTTTGGGGGGGGGGGTTCTAACTAANCCCCCCCCCCCCCCCCCCCCCCCCCGCCGCCCCACCCCCCCCCCGACCCCACGCCCCCCCCCCCCACCCGGCGGGCGGGGGGCCTCTAATTAGGTTGTATTGCTGCTAGTTCTATTAAGGAACCACAAAAGAGCTTGAGTGCATGCTAATATTCCAGCAGCCCAGAGAGCTTATTTACAGTGCTGATCAATTCAGCACTGAACAAGCCAATCACAGAGCCACTTTCCCTTACCTAAACACTAGTCAAGTGCATCTTAGTTTCATTATGTAGTACAATTCAAAAAGTGAGAGACATATTTGATACACAAGATTATGGCAACTTGTGTGTCTTGCAACTAACAAAATGACAAAATAAGTTTCATAGAAAATTTGAAACATTAGGATATATATATATATATATATATATATAATTATATATATATATATATATATATATATATATATATAAAACCAAGGATATATATATATATATATATATGAAAAAAGATTTTTGATAAATAATTGTTCTGTGGATGCATGGTCGACATGATTTTGGAAAGATTACTGACTTAGACAGTCGCTGAGACCTTGTACAAGGAGGGTAAGCCACAAAACGTCTTGACAAATAAGAAGCTGTCTATAGAGAGAACTGTGTCCAAATACATAAACGTAAAGTTGAGTGGAAGGGAAAAGAGTTGCTGAAAAAGACTTTCATTACATAAAAATTAGCTTACTAAAATGTATTTCCATGTACTCTGCAGTGTATGGACTTAATCCTTGGTTGAGACTCTTTTTTTATGAACTATTGGATCAGAGAATTATGAAGTACTCTACAATTATTTTTTTCATTATTAGTATTAGCAAAGAAAGTAAAGTTACAAGTGTTCCGAAGTGTCCATGAAAACCATTTGAGTAAATCTACAATCAAAAGGATTTCTAGAGCGACGGCTGTTAATATCCTTGTTTTTATGTCACACAAATGTCAATGTCTGGAGTCATTTGAGATTTGACAAAGTGGCTCAACTAACGTGTTGCATTTGAAAAAAATATATCAACTTTTTCCCACTGCCAAAATGCAGTTTTAGTCAGATCAACAAATGCACAATATCTACTGACGTGATGATTTTTAGGGAGAGTATAAACAGCAAATGTCAGATTTTTTTTATTGTATGTTAACATTTAGTTACTCTTCCTCATTGGCTTGCTAATGAGTCTGCAACACCTTAATTGTTTCTCCTTTGTAGGGTATAAAAACAGTGACTTCTGCTTTTGTCGCCTCCACATATCATTGGCAACAGACAACAGTTGCAAACATGGCGTTTGGATGTTTCTGTAACGACCAGAAATGGAAAAGACAATCATGGTTTCTTTAGCGACAATGTCGACTTACAATTCCACCAAGAAATTAATTAACTTTAGTTCTTGGCCGAGGTGGGGACTCGAGTCACATGACTTGGACTCGAGTCAGACTCGAGTCGTTAAAATCACGACTTGAGACTTGACTTGAAAAAATGCTCAAAGACTCGGACTTGACTTTGACTTTCATGCCATTGACTTGAAGCTGTTTACTTGAAAAGACTTGATATTTTTTACTCAAAGTCTTAAAATTTAAAACACATTATTTATAAA